>OVAN01007743.1:0-19216 GCA_900406275.1 Anastatica hierochuntica | reverse complement strand
TGAAGTGACGTTAAAATCGACGCACGAGATTACGACACACGAGATTTTAAAGCTTTAATTAATTATTTTTAAAAATTTTAAATTATTTTTTAATAATATTGAGAGGCTTCCAGACGATGACACGTCACCAACTTCGCACAAGACGATGACACATAAGCCAAATGACTTCTCATTTAACAATTATATAGATTTATTCACCACGTTTATAGTGCATGCATGTACGTTAATAACATTTTATCCTATTCGAACTTTGCAGAAGACATGGAACTGGATTTAAATGAGATAAAGCATATATATACCACCAGCTTATAACTATAAATATTTGTGTAGCCAAGTGTTCCTTACAAATTGCTGGTCAGACCATAGATTAATATCTAGCTTAGATTACTTCACATGTTCCTTACATGTTATATCCTCTTGGTGAGATGCTTTTAGAGAAACCAGCCTCAAAGAGCTTCACAACATCGTTAACATAATCAAAAGTAGCCATTCACTTCCCAAGATGCTTTACAGAACAAAGAAAACTTCGAAAATTCTCTCTTACAATCTAATTATTATAATCTAATTATTATACACGGATCAAGATGTAGCAAAGATCTCTTAATAGATAAAAAAACAATAAAATATCTCTAAAAAAGAAAGAAACTGTGCATTATTAGGAAGCTGTACCTTAGACGTTGTACAAAAATTTTCATTTGTTAGAGCATCCACAATAGTGGATTCATGAGGAATCCTTAACTATTGCATTTTAAATTATTATTTTTTTCTTTCAAATTTAAAAAAAAAAAAAAACAAAAAAATATATTTTCATCCAATCCCGGGCCGCCACGTGTAAGTGGGGCCCGCGAATAGTGAAGAAATATATTTTCATCCAATCCTTAGCTAAGGATTTTTTTGCACAAATTCTTAAAAAATGTGGGGTCCGCAACGTTGTTTATTATTATTTTGCTAAGGATTTTTGGCTAAGGATCATTGTTGTGGATGCTCTTATAGTTCGTGTAAAAGTAAGGGATCTCTCTACGCTTTTTTATTTACTTTCATTTCTTTATCTATTTATCTCTCCTCATGTGAAATACCAATTCTAAACCACACATAGAGAACTCCTACGTGTTATAACCCCTCCGCTTATTGTTCAAATGTTTTCAACTATCTGCACTATCCATATATGAAGTGTAACGACCCTGACCCGAGATCAGAAGCTAATCAACTGCTACAAGCAAAATCGATTGAAATTCACCAACTTGTTTGCTAACCATCGCTTCTAATCTGTTAACCTGCACCAAATCAAAAAGAGAAAAAATAAGAAAAAAAGAGGGACGAGTGACTCTTCAAACAAGCCACCTAGTGAAGACGAACCCGACTCCGCCTCACTCGGTATCCGCGTAACCCTGAAAGTTTATACTTAAACCAAAACCACAAACAGACACCTATTGTGCCTTACAAGCAATTAAGCAAGTTGAAACCCTATTTAGAATCAAACATACCCTACTAAGACACTTCTTTCGCAAGTCCTTTCTCAAACATGTTTAGTAACCATGTGTCCTAACAAGCAGTGGCATAACAACTCATGCTCTAAATCATTAGTTGATCTGCCAAATTACACAACATGCATGCCGCTCCCATTTCCTGGCATGGTCACCTAGCACAGTTTCCTCGTTGCATGTTCACCGCCCAGGGTTATTCGTCATCCTGGTATCGGCTCACATGACGACTCGCCAGCCGCTCTAGATACCCAGGGCACCAGGCAACCCATAATGCCCTTTTTGTTTCCTAGAAGCTCAGGCCATCCTAGTTCCTTCGCTCTCACCTCACTCACATCCACCGGTCTTTAAGCTTTGGGTAGGGTGCTTCACACCCATAAACTAGATGGGCGACCATCCAACCACAAAACCATGTAACTATATTAAATCTATTACTAAGACATTGTCTTGCGTAATTCTTAAGCAATATCGGTTAACTTTGGTCATTTAATTAAGAAACCTATGTTCACACTCCAGATTTTATCCATTGCTCGATTTAGCGACCCAATAGACAATCGCACTTAGGCGTATAAGACCTTATGTCATAGTAATACACAATACATAGTTTCTATTCGTGTCGAGACTTATAACTCTACACTGGCATGTTTAACTCTACACTGACAAAGCTAAACGACTACCGAGATCAACGCAGATCGAGAACTCCTCACCTGGCCGTATGAACGAACTCCCGACTTGGTTGACTAAAGATCCTCCTCCTGGGTTTCTACCCCATGATGATCCTCCGTCATCCTTCGTATCCCCTGTTGATCTTCCACCCTCCTTGCCCCTTGATGATTCGCCTTCTGAAAAAGGACCCTGCGCCAGGAAACCGTGTTAGACCTTTATACGAGGACCTGCAAAAAGTGGCAACTTTCCACTTAAGGAAATCTGCCATAAATGAAAACTTTCCAAAAAAAATGAAAACTACTCAAAAGGGACCCTTGCTTAAATGGAAACTTTCCAGTTTTGGGAACCTGTCATAAATGGAAAGTTCCGAAAAGGAAAACCCGTCTGAAAAGAAAACTTCCCTAAAATGGAAACTTTCTAAATATGGAAATATGCCATATTTGAAAATTTTCCAAAAAGTCGACTAGGGGCAAAAAGGTAATATCCACTTAACGAGGGAAGTAACACTCTCGGGAGCGACTAGGAATTCTCTTGCTCTGGACTTGCAAGATTGCCCCTCCACTTTTGTTGCTCTCGGGACTCCTCTGGTTCCCCAGCCTAAACCGCCTCCAACGATGTCTTGCTTGTCCAGCTTGAACCGGCTCCAACAGGATCTCCTTTACGATCCAAGATGGATATAGGCCCTCCGGCCAATCCCTTTGCACTCTAATGTGAGCTAGGCTCCTTCCGAAATTCGCAATGGCTTCCTTGAATTTTGGCCCGTTTAGGGCCCACAGAGATTTGCCCCTAAACCTTAGGATTTTGGTTTCTTCTCCACTAAGTTTTCCCAAAACCCTTAGCTCCTCTCGGCCTTCGCCTTCTCCTCCATTTCTCCTCGCCGTTATCACATTGACCTCATTACCACACTCCCGTCGCCGATCTTCGCCTCTGATGACTCCGTCACGACACTGTCGTCATCTCCAGTCTTCTACTCCACCATTTTCTTCCTCGATCTCATCACCCCGGCGTTGTTGGTTTCTTCCTTCTCCAGCACATCATCTCCTCCTTTGGCTTCATCCTTCTCCTCCTCGGCTCCACCATCGCCGATCTGCACCACCATCACCGTGACTCCACTGTCGGCTCTTTCACCACTCCCACTCTCCTTCGTGACGATATGCTCCTCCGCCTCCCTCACAAAATCGCTTCGCCTTCTCTCCCTCTATGTCGCATCTCCTTCTTCCCTCTCCTTTTCGATCACACCATCTCCTCCTCCTCCCATCTCCTCTATGGCTACACTCCTCCTCCTTCCTCCTTCCCTCAACCGCGAAAACTCCTCCTGCTATTTCTTCTTCGTCGCGGTTCTTCCCTCTTCTTCCTCCTCCTCGGCTCGATGTCTCTTCATGTCTCCTATTCTTTTAAGTTTTAATTCATTCTTTTAAGATGACTCTGGCCATAGATTAAAAAAGGTTACTCTCTTATTCTTTTAAGTTTTAATTCATTCTCTCTGGATTTTAACCACCACAATTTCATTTTCTCCAACTCACAATTAAAGTTGTCATTCTTGGAGAAAGTCCCGCGGTTAGATCCTAATTATTGTTATTCAAAAGAGATCGAGGATATGTCTTGGAAGATATCTCTTGCTGAAGTTCTTCAGCAACAACCACGCTTTAATGATGCAATCGGGAGAAGAAAGTTCATGAAACTAGAAAACTACTTTAAAAAAAGATAGAATGATTGACGACAAACTTCTCTATATTAGTGTTATAATTTGATATTGTATAATGCGTAACATCATACTTTATAATAAAGTAAAGCCCCAGTGTTAATAGATAGATCACTACAAGAAACCAAATAATCCGCACACAATATATTCTTAGAGAGCAAAGGATTTCAACCATATTTCTACGAGTCTTAAATATTATTGTTTCTAAGAAATAAGCAATTTAGTTTGTCAACAAGAGTAACAATATACTTTATAATAAAATGAAAAGATCACTATAAAACGCCAATTAGAAGATAACAATGCAACTAATACAGTTCAAAGTACACAAATATTTTGGTTTCCACGAAATAATCAGTTTAGTTTGTCAACAAGAACTAAATGCTTTTATAACTTCACATACAAAACATATACAGAATAACTACAAACATGAAATTTTGAAAAACACAAATTCACAAAAAATAAAGAGAATAGTTAATTATTAGAAAATACCCTAGAATACACACATTGTTCGTTGTACACCACCAAAAATTGTCCGCGTTGTCGAGAAAATAACATCTGAATGAAACTACCAACATAAGGCAAATTAATTCCAAAATGATTTTATATGCGTTCTATATATTTGGGGTAATATAAAATTAAAACTTTGGAAGGAAAAAAAAATGAGAATAGTAATCTCACCTATTTGAGTTATTTTACCCTCAAATCGACCATTTTGTGTTACACAACTTATTAATCATATATTCATATTCCATAGGCAACAAGATATTATAAATCTTTTTCCAAAATTAAATTTAAACCTAATTTTAATTAAAAAAGGTCAAAAAGATATATTATTTTTAAACCAATATATTTATTGTCAATCTTTTTAAAAATTATATCAACACAAACTAAGAAGAGATTTCCAAAACATTATTTAATTCTTAGGAAACTATATATTTGCCTATGTGTGTACGACGTAATTAATTACAAATTTAATGATAGTTTACAAAATATACTGCTGAAAGAAAAATATAAAGATATATAAACAAACAGAGAATCACGAAAATATTAAAATAGGAATACAATATTAAACAATGACATGTATGAAAGAAAACGACATTAAATTAGTAAATATAATAAAATTAAACGGTCTCCAAAACTAAACGTAAACCGAAACTCTTACAATCTATACCAAAAAAACGAGGAGCTAATTACTAAACCAATCTACACCTTCAAGATTGATGTTCCTCATCGTCTTTAATACAAAGGCCCAATAAGAGTCTCATTCAATTAATAAACAGAAGGATGGTTTTATAATTTTAACATTTCTTAGCTACTTAAATGATGTTCCAGAGTTTGAAAAAATAGCGGCTGCTTCATTCTCATTAAACAGCTCATCGGAAGGGAATGCGCAACAATTCAAAGAGCATGCTATATTAACTCCGAAGAATGAAACTGTTGACGAGATCAACAACTACATGCTCAGTCAAGTTGACGACGAACTCAAAGAATATCTAAGCGCCGACACCTACGAAAAAACTGAAAAAATTGGTAAAGATTATGGTGCAATGTACCCTACTGAACATCTGAACTCCCAAGACTTTCCTCTACTACCAAAACATAAGTTGAGGCTTAAAATAGGCACCCCGATTATGCTTCTACGAAACATCAACCAAAAAGAGAGACTATGTAACGGCACGAGGCTAACTACCACACAACTGGGTGAGAGGGTTATCGAAGGACAAATAATCACTGGAACAAACGCCGGGCAAAAGATCCTAATACCAAAGATTAGTCTATCCCCGAGTAAAACGAATCATCCGTTCACACTCCGCAGACGCCAATTCCCAATCAGGGCTTGCTACGCAATGACCATAAACAAAAGCCAAGGACAAACCTTAAAGCGAGTACTATTATATCTACCCAAACCGATCTTCACTCATGGACAACTACATGCTCTTTCAAGAGTCACTACCCCACAAGGACTACGCATCTTACAAGCAGAAGAAGAACCAGAAGAGATCGTGCGGAATATCGTCTACAAAGAAATTTATAACGGACTACCAACAAGATCAGGTAAAGCTGTTCTACATAATTCAATATAAACTACATTAATGAAAACAAATAACATGACGTACAATGCATGATGCATAGGAGAAGAGGATTAACATTTAAAATGAGACATTCTAAAATAAAACAAGAAAATCAAATAAACAAAAACCACATACCGACCTAAATATTCAAGATAGACCAAAATCGACAGCATAAACCCGCGCGTAGCGCGAACATAGTCCTAGTAATCTAACTAATTAAAAGGAGTTAATCTAACCATTTTAGACTATCCACATCAGTATTTTTTTCTTTTTTTCCTAAAGCTAGAAACCTGCCACATCAGCATCAGCATCAACATATGTGAAAGGAAAATTATTCTCAGTCGATTTCATAGGATCTTCCCAGCGCAATATCTTCTCTCTCTTTACTCTGAAAACGATTCAGCTTCTTCCCATTACTTTCTCGGTAACGATCTAATCAAATTATTTCTCCATCGAATTATTTATATGTGTCCTTGCATAGGGTTTCTCTTTTCTTTGCTCTATTCGCTTCTCCAATCTCTGACACAAGCTCTATTTTCCTTGAGTGATCTGTCAAAACAAAGCATGTTGCCAAGAGCATATACGTTGGTAAGACTTCTCTCTTTCTCTTTCTCCATCTATGATTTTTCCCTTTGATTTCTCTGGGATTTTGAGATTGATATGTATTGATGATTTTTATTCATGATTTTTCCAGAATTTTACCTCATTCATAGCGATTCTAATCGACCTGTCACAGTAAATTAATGGATTTAACAATTGTATCCATGATCCATTGTTTGTTCCTGTTTTGTAATGGTTTAGTATCAGAAACCATGAAGCATGTTGGACTCAGTAATGGATATTTTAATGTTTTGCAATGGTAATTCTTTAATCATTCGGTTCATTTACTTACTTTATGGCTTATGTTGGACTCAATAACTCTTGAAAACGACATTGAATTTAGGTCAGAAGCATGGAAACGACATGGAATACAAGGACAGGGACTTCTCGCAAGAAGAAATATCCAAAGAGAAATGGTAAATATGGTACATATGCAGATGTATTTTTGAATCAGGGTGTTAAATTTTGTTTTTGGTCTATCTTGGGATGAGAGTGAATATGAGTTTCTATATTTTTATAGGTTCTTGAATATATATATGCAAATGCATTTTTGAAGCGGGGTGTTAAAAAAAAATTTTGGTCTATCTTGGGATGAGAGTAAATTCTGCATTTCTATATTGTTACAGGTTCTTGAATACAGATGGGAACATGTGAGAGGTAACAACAAACTTAAGAAAGGCACGTACCACGCAGTACCAGAGAGAAGGGAAGGATTGCTATGTGAGTTGAACTTCTTCCCACAATTGTCTCTCTTTCTCTCTTGATCACTGTCTTAACGAAGATAAACATTTTTGTTGGAGCTATTCAAGATCATTGAGGCAGTAGTGGTTGATGCTACAAATAAAGGGAATATAGCTTGGCTCATCAACCATTCGGTAAGTAGCTTTGAATGGACTTTTCGCGTATCATAAATTCAGAGACCTGAAAGGCTAAATCAAGATGCGTGATATATGCAGTGTACGCCAAATTGATACGCAAGGATAATGAGTGTAAGAGATGAAGAAAGCAAAATTGTAGTAATAGCCAAGACCAATGCAGCTGTGGGAGAGGTACAAGAAGAAGAAGGAGAAAAGTCTAAATTTTTGAGGCTAACACTGAACCTAAAGGGTAACACTGGTTTAAGTTTTTGAGGAACTAAAATCAAAGCTTTGATTTCTTGGTTACTTCGTGCTTCAGGCTGAACTTGAGTTTTCCTTGGAGAGGTATCCAAGGAAACCTCCTGGGCCTATGAGTGGATTAAAGCAGCGAGTTTACAGAATATAAAGGAAGATACCCTGAGCCACCAGTTAAGTAATATCCTCTCTTCTTTCTTCCTCATTAGATGGCGATGTCCAACATGAGTTAAGCAAGATAGAACTTGAGATAGTCCATAGCTTAAGTTGCTATGAAGTTGAGATATAACGAGTCATGTGATTATACTTACTACTCATCTATGTTATTGTTGTGGCCTTTGTTTTGAGCCATCTATCTGTGTTATGTAATGCCGAAGTATATGTGGTTTTTAAAGTATTTGGGATGGACCCGGATGCTAAGGAATGTCAGCCTCGAACGAGGACACAACTTTTTTTGATAGAAAGTTAATAATGAAAGTTTAGGCTCGAGCGGGGACACGACTTGAGGATGTAGATTATGTATCTATTGTATTTGATGACAATAAGCTAGGTTGTTTAGATTTTGCTACGTGCAAGTTAAATGATCAAGCTACAATGTCACAGTTAGATTCTTTGTTTGATTAAAGAAAGAGTGTTGAGTTTGTAAATGTGTTTTTCCCCTCCTCGCTAGCCTCCCGAGGATGCTTTATTCGCACACCGAAGGCTTTTCGGATTGGTGTTCCACCGTGAATACATTGTTTCAAGGGGGGACATATGGGATTTCGTCAGCAAACCCAGAGTTATGCAGGTCTTATGATACCCTTTTACCGGTGACAAAATCCGGGAGATAACCGAAGCAAGAAACAACAAACTTGGACTCGGGTTTATCAACATCATCAAGCCAAAGACAATATCTGAGTCTCAGAAGCAGAGGAAAATAGAGCTGAGTGAAGAAGATGATGGTAAACAAAACGGCGTCACTTCAATAACAAATAAGAAGATGGGTCTCGACAATATAAAACAAACAATGAAGCCCAACATCAATATCTCTTCTCAGCCCAAATACAACAACAATCTGGAAGCTTCTCTTCCCTCACAACGGCTCTCTCTGGTTCGCGACAAAGGGAAAGGAAAGATGAGCATTGACCAAAGCTTGACTGAGAAAAACAGCTGGCCAAAGGAGGAGATAGAGACAAGAAACAGGTTCGGGTGTCTTGGGATCCAGGAGGCTACTGATGATTAACATATGTCAAGAGATTAGAGGAAAGGCAATTATTGGGATTGTGACTTTCGATTATATAAACCAGAGTAGCGATGTAATATAGAACAAGCTGAATAAAGGTTCAAGTTTTATCATCTTCTTCATTCTCTAAAAGTGGAATTGTTAAGCCTAATCCTCGATACATCTTCTTTACTCAACGTGTAGCTTACCCGGAGCCTAGAACAGTAACAGAAGCCTTGAAAGACGAAGGCTGGACCAACGCAATGACAGAGGAAATGGATAACTGTCATGAAGCTTTTACATGGTCTTTAGTTCCTTACGAGCCTCATATGAATGTATTAGGAAGCAAGTGGGTTTTTCAGACAAAGCTCCATGTCGATGGTACTCTCGACAAACTCAAAGCTCGTATCGTTGCCAAAGGTTTTCACCAAGAAGAAGGTATTGATTACCTTGAGACATACAGCCCCGTTGTTCGATCAGCTACTGTCCGATCCGTGATTCATGTTGCAGCGGTTATGAAATAGTAGTTGAAACAAATGGACGTCAAAAACGCGTTTCTTCACGGTGATCTAACTGAAACCGTTTATATGACACAACCCGCAGGTTTTGTAGACAAAGCTCGACCAAACTATGTCTGTAAATTGCACAAATCTATTTACGGTCTCAAGCAATCTCCTCGTGCTTGGTTCGATAAATTCAGCAGCTATCTCTTTGAGTTTGGCTTCCTGTGCAGCACACACGACCCGTCTCTGTTTGTCTATGCCAAAGGTTGTGACTTGATATTCCTTCTCCTTTATGTTGACGATATGGTTCTTACCGATAACAACTCAATGACTATGGATCAGCTGCTGTCGGATATGAATACGAAATTTCGTATGAAAGACCTTGGCAAATTGCATTATTTCCTCGGCGTACAAGTCCACTACCATTCAGGGGGACTGTTTTTATCTCAACAACGATATGCTGAGGATCTTCTAATCCTAGCAGGAATGAAAGACTGCGCTCCAATGCCGACGCCATTGCCACTTCAACTTGACCGAGTATCTGACCAGGATAAGCTCTTCTCGGATCCCACTTATTTTTGACGATTGGCTGGTAAACTTCAGTACCTTACGCTTACCAGACCTGATATTCAATTCTCGGTAAATTTCGTGTGCCAAAAGATGCACGCACCGACGCTCTCAAATCTCAATCTCCTGAAATGTATATTGCGCTACATCAAAGGCACATATACTATGGGGATTTCTTTCAATGCTCACACAGATAATACGCTCCGAGGCTACAGTGATAGTGACTGTGCCGGTTGCAGAATGACAGGAAGGTCGACAGGCGGGTATTGTACGTTTCTGGGCCAAAATCTGATATCCTGGTCCTCTAAGAAACAGGCTACAGTCTCCAAAAGCTCCACTGAAGCGGAGTACAGATCACTGTCTAAAACATTGTCGGAAATGAAATGGATCTGTTCGATACTGCGTGATCTTCACATCCCTCTGCTCACAACTCCATAATTGTTTTGTGATAATCTCTCGGCAATTCATCTCTCAGCTAATCTGGTTTTCCACAAGCGAACTAAGCATTTTGAGACAGACTTTCATTACGTCCGTGAGCGAGTGGCTCTTGGCACGGTAATAGTCAAGCATATTCCCTCACATCTTCAAATTGCAGATATATTTACGAAGTCTTTACCAGTGGGAGCTTTCAACTCTCTTAGATTCAAACTCGGTGTGGATTTTCCTCCTACACCGAGTTTGAGGGGGACTATCAACATCATCAAGCCAAAGACAATATCTGAGTCTCAGAAGCAGAAGAAAACAAAGCTAAGTGAAAAAGATGATGGTAAACAAAACGACGTCACTTCAATAACAAATAAGAAGATGGGTCTCGACAATATAAAACAAACAATGAAGCCCAACATCAATATCTCTTCTTAGCCCAAATACAACAACAATCTGGAAGCTTCTCTTCCCTCACAACGGCTCTCTCTGGTTCGCGACAAAGGGAAAGGAAAGATGAGCATTTACCAAAACTTGACTGAGAAAAACAGCTGGCCGAAGGAGGAGATAGAGACAAGTAACTCGTTCGGGTGTCTTGGGATCCAGGAGGCTACTGATGATTGACAGATGTCAAGAGATTAGAGGAAAGGCAATGATTGGGATTGTGACTTTAAATTATATAAACCAGAGTAGCGATATAATAGAGAACAAGCTGAATAAAGGTTCAAGTTTTATCATCTTCTTCATTCTCTAAATCTACTTTCAGGGTTGGTATAACAGACAAGGAGTTTAGAAATGACATCATATATGCTGGCTAAGGCGGCATGGAATGTTAAATCACCTAAAACGCATGGAGGGTTAAGAGTGGAAATTCATCCCAAGGAATAAAGTCAAATGAAAGCCATGAACTTCTATTTCTTGGCGAGCAAGAAACCATGGTCCTAGTCTTGCCAAAATTGCATCACGTTGTAATTCAATTTATTTTTAGGTGTGCTCCCAATCAGTCTTAGTTTGCCAACACACATTCTCCTACGACTAATCTTTTTTCGTTATTATGTAAGCTTTTAGTTTTCTCAAAAATTTGAAACTGCTTCAAAATTAGACCTATATGAGTGGGCTCAGTTAATGGATAAGGATTTCAACTTTTTATTTCAGTACTATACCAATATTACTTATACAACTCATGGATCCTTTAGCTTTGATTATATTATAAGCTTATGATGCATTAAAAATCATATGTATTCTTGGGCTAAGTATTGTTTCTTATTAAACTCTTCCACATTTTGTTGCATGCAGTGTAAGGCAATTTGATGAACACATCACTTGGAAAAAAAGGCAAACCGGACAAACATAGAGATAGAGAATCACACATGATGCTATCGTGATAATTAGTTGAGAAAAGAGGAGCATATCCCTCGGCTATTTTTTAGAACATGTAATTTAAATTACAAACCTATTCACTTTTAAAAAAGCGAATGCAACGAATGGTAAAAAAATCTTAATGTGCGGAGAGCAACACCTTTTTTCTTGAAAAATGAAAAGTACGATAGCATATATCATATAACAAAATATATAACATATAACCCGCGCGTAGCGCGGAAATTCCCCTAGTAATAATAATTAAAAGGAGCTAATAGTGGCTCCTAAGATTGTCCAACTCAGCTTCCTTAAAACTCTCTCAAATAGCCACCTCAGCACAAGTGATTTCTCAAGCAAGAACTTCTATCGACGTTCTTTAATTCCTTTTAAAATGTAATTGACGGCTCAACTCCCTTTCCATCAACACAACAAGCAAAGAAAATAAGTTATAGTCTTCATCTCCACGATGAAAGATTTCTCAAGCAAGAACTTCTAACGACGTTCTTTTCTTCCCTTTAAAATGTAATTGACGGCTCAACTCCCTTTCCATCAACACAACAAGCAAAGAAAATAATTTATAGGCTTCATCTCCACGATGAAAGATTTCGTCTTCTCGATTAATTTTTCTTTATCAGATCATCATCTACAAAATCCATGATTTCTGATTCAATCACCCACGCTTATGCCATTGGATCACCCAAGGCGAGGGATTTAGGGATTAAAAAATGTATGTGTAATCGTGATATCTTTTTATATCATCATATCTCATTTCCTGTCTCTAAATTTGATAATATTAGTTTTCACTGCTTAATATATGCAACTTTTCGGTCAGCTGCTCCATCCTAAAACAAAAAAAATAGTTCCAAAACAATAGAGATCAACCCTAGAATCGACAGGTTCACGAGAAGTGTATTAGTTTACAGAAAACGTTTTTATTCTTTTATGTTCCGAGTTAAGTTCTATCTACAAGCCGTTTAAGTTTGTTACTGTGTCTTTGAAGTTCATATCATTATACTTCCTCAAAGTTCTGAACTATTTTTACTTGATCTATCTGGATTAAAGATAAGTTCACGCGGTTTCGGTTGTTGGACTTTCTCTGACTTTTTAGCCTAGACTGTAAGTTACTTTTTTCTAAAATCTTTTATTTTAGGTAGAGTTATGTAAGAACTCTTTGCATTATCTATTTTTAACTAAATTTTTGTGAGCTAGATTATTGTAGGCTTATGATATGGAGATGTCTAAGAATTCATTAGAGTTTGCAGTTTGAGATTTTAAGTTCAAAAATGCTTTTGGTTTGTTTGATTTTATAGGGATCATCATAACAATAAGCTTTCTATTTCAATCCTTCCCCAAATTGGATAACTGAAACGGCTAAATGTATTGTATGTTCATTCTTCTCAACCAGATTCGCTTCACTGTGTTATTGGTATCATCCGATCATGTTCCTATTTTTGAATTCTTTACCTAACCATTCACTTTGTCGTTATCTTTAGAAACTTGAGATGGAATAAACTATAAGATGTTATTCCCCCTGAGATGTGGGAGCTAAAGAGACTAAACCATTTGTGAGTACCATTGTGTTTCTTTATAGCTTTCGATGATTGTTCAATTTTTGTCCAACAACAAAAAATCGTTTTTCGTCTCTAAGATAGTTGAGCTTCATAGCTTCGAGGAAGAAATTCCAAAGAAACCGGTTGCTCTATATAAGTTTCAGTATTTATATCTTCAATAAAATCGGCTCACTGGTATAGTTCATGCATAACTAGACACTAAAAAATCTCTGCCACCGGTAAGCATCAATGCCCATCTTCTACCCACGGTATATGTCTTCTTTTAATTATTATTTTTTATTCATGTTGCAGATAGTTTTGTGTCCTGGTATTTTCAGAGATGATGATAACAAAAAAATGGTGGTGACTTTTCAAATGGTTTTGTCTCAGGTTATGTATCCATGTTTGAAATTTCATAACTGTTCAAATTTCTCCTTCTCAATCATATGTATATCTGGGCATTTCTCGAATTGGCAGAGATTGTCCAGTTTCAAATGAATTTGATGTTAACTCACTTGCGAGCAAAACTTTCAGACTTTGAAATGGATAATGTCCTAAAATCAACAAGCATGATGTCTTGCTTACGTCCACTCCTCATGTAAGCTGGGTTCTTACCATGATTTTTTACTTATTTTTGTAATTGTTATAGACGCTTCTTGCCAATTTGGTGCTATGGAGATAGAGACAGAGACAAAATAGTTGTAGGAAAGAAAGAGAATATGGTCACAAGATGATGATAGAAATGGTTGTGATGGTCAAGATAAGAATATGGTTATAGATCTTACATTTTACTTAATCTGAGCTTCTTATTGTTCATAAAGGTGTCAAAAAGGAATTACAATCCCGTGCAATATATGAATTTAAGGTCAGCAAAATGTTAATTGGTCTTTAGTGTCAATTTTAACTTTTCATACTGCTATATATGTGGTAATGATGAGATTATGCCTAGAGGCCCTTTTGCAAATATTCGTATTGTCAATAAACACTAGAAATGAGAATTTGGTCCCAAAACAATTCAGATTCCCCGTGGAGAGAAGTTTTTTGTTTTGGATGCTACCGCGGTCGGGATTACTATAAGCTCAACTCACAGTTTATGCTCTACTATATCAAAATGAATAGTCGTTTCACAGCTTTGTTCTTATCGGGTTCTCTTTTTGTATTGTTTTGTAGCAGACAAACAAGAACGAGGGACGCAACACTATCATTTTGGCAGGTGTTGAATGCGGAAGTGGAATTTCCCACGTCCAGGCTGCTAAGGTTCCAACACTTCTGGTACATTTTGAAAGCTTATGTACTCCGACTTTTGTTTTCCTTTGTATTTGTAGTTTTGACAATCTTGTGCAGTTTTTTATAAAACGCTGCGACATGAGTGAAAACCGTGATATCAAAGAGCTTTGAGCGAATTTACCAAAGCAACCTGGTCGGAGTGGGAATCATACCATTTTCCTTCAAGGCAAGAGAACACTCTAGGCTTAACGGGTTAGAAGCTTTATACCAGAGCTCCCAAACAATGTTAATGCGATCAAACCAGGACAAGATGTAACAGTCATCACAAACAATGACAAATTTTTCACATGTAAACTCCAATTCAACAAAGATGTATATTATCTATATTTGCTTCGTTTTTCTCTTTGATTTATATTTTTAAAGCTTTAAAACAAAGTGATATAAGTAAAAGAGGAAATTAGAAATTGCAGGTGGAATTGGCCTATTTATTCATGGATGAATTTGGCCATATGTAATCAGGAATCAGATCAAACAATAAAAATAATAGCTCAATTGTTTGCAATTATTTTGTTACATAGAAATGCACTTTTAGTTAAGTTATTTAAAACAAGAAGTAAACTACAACATCTTACAATTATCAGTGACTAATAGTTATCCTTATGTGTTTTGCTTTTCTGAAACTTTCGAAAAGTGATATGATGAACATGAGATTAACTGTAAGCCTTATTAACCCACCGAGAAGGTACATAGTGATTGTCTTTGACATGTATTAACCTCCTTTAGTTATTTTCTCATATATAAGGAGTGTAAGAGCACTCTAGTTATCTTTGTGTATGTCCGAAGTTATGCTTTCCTTGCTCTTTATTTTTGGGATCCTGGTGGTTGGACTAGATTACAAATAGATATTAAAAATTTTCTCTCAAACTTAAAATTAATTTAAATTCTTAACTTCAACTTTTACTCACTTTTAGCTTCTTATATTTTTTGTTCCAACTATTCTATGTCTTTGCTTGGTTCATCATACAACCTATCACCACGTCATGTAATGTTTCTGGTCTCAAAATTTACTATTGTTTTAAAAAAAAACAACTCTAAGGAGCCATGAGGTCTCAAAATTTATTACCAGTGTATTTCTCAACTTTAATGTTTGCATGGGATTTATCTACAATTGGTAGATAAATTGTGGAATGTCATACCAGTACTCACATTACTCTATGGATTTTTTAGTTTTATGGTATACAAACAACTACTTAGTAGCAGGTGGACGCGTCATATGATGCATGCATTATAATTTTATTGATATATTTAGATTGGTAAGATAATATTTTATTAATTTTTTTAATTTTGCATGATATATATACGGTTTATGTGATATTTTAAAATTCTTGAGTTTTAAAGTTTTCGTTATATTATTTTTACATTTATCAATCCAAGTTTTTCTACTTTTCAAAAATGATAATATGCTTTATTTAACATATATTGCATATAACATTCAACTTTGGTAGAGCCTGCAATCTTAAGGACAATAATCATAAAACACTCATTTTATAAGCGCAAAATATTGACGTTATTATCATTTAGTAGTTTGTATGATTATTTTTTGAAAAATGGTTCGTACAATGTGTTATATGAACATCATATGGTTATAATTAATCAATTTCATTTAACATGTGTGTAATATGGTTACATGTTTTCTATAGATTTTAATATAAGACTGTGTAAAAATCTACGTTCCTACCTAAATGAAAACTATTTACATCTTATTAAATTTGAATTAACTATAAGATATATCAAAATCTGATGAGTTGTAATTATTTTACGTGTCAGTCTTACGTTAAATGTGTTCAACTTTATATAATAAGATATATTTATCCATTTTGTTATTTGATTTTTAGTTACATATTGTTTTATTTAAAATTTTCCCATAGAAGTGTTTGCCTAATTATTCATGTTTATCATTAGATTTTTAATTAAAAAAATCGTATGCCTACTTATTATAAAAAATATCTTTTAAAAAAAAAAGATGAGTAGGATATTATTAAAAAATTTCAATAATATAACAAAGTTTAATATTAATTTTAAATATAATGACTAAATAAAATTAGCGAATTAACCTTTTCCAAACTTTAAAAAAAATTATTTCCAACTTTTAGTTATATATTATTTATTTCTTTTCATTAAGATAGTAGCATTATCAACCAACCCAACTTTTAATCTGGTTAAAAATGATTACGTACTTAAAGTATACGATAATTATATTAGATATTCTAAAAAACAAATAATTAGTTTGATGTCTTCCCAAAAAAAAACCAAATTGTATTCTTTACCTCCCATTACTTTTTTTTGTTCATAATTGGAAATTAATTTTGTAAAAATCCTCCAATGTTTTAATTATTATTTTAGCACACCAGTTATAATTGTGATCACTATACTTGATAGCTGATATTGTAATGTAAGTAAAAACTTTACACAGTTAGCTGTCACGTTTTTTAACCATTTTATACAATTACAGTTTGGCTACAATAAAAATCTAAAATGGTTACGGTTTTTAGTTTGGTTGTGCATATTTATATTCATTAAATGTCATATAAGCCAAAAATTTTAAGATCAAAATACACAACCATAAACTCGATAAAAACAATTACAAAACCAAAAAAAATTCAAACATATAAATCCGCGCGTAGCGCGGATCAAAGATCTAGTTTTAAAAGAAAGTCAAAGAGAGAAAGAGATGATAATGACACGTTAACAAACTGGAGGAAAGAAAGGATAATTGTTGATGTGGCAACCTAACAAAACTTTCGAATTAGCTTAGGTGGATAACTTCTTTTTTAACGCTAGGATTTTATTAATATTAAATTAAACACATACCTGTAAATTACATTATGAAAGAGAAACATAATAAAATTGATGGATAACAGTTATCTTACTTTTCCTATTATTGGATGATTTTTTTATGATACATTGATGACAATTTGTCCAAAGTTAATTTTACTTTACTCTGCTTGTTCTCCTTTTATCCATAATAACGGCTTGAGTAGAATGTAAACTAATCGTGAATGAAACTCATCGCCAGAGGCACGACTATTCCGGTAATAATGAGTCTTCCTTTTCCCTTGCAAATAATTTTGTAGAATCCTGAAACGGTAAAATCCAACATATAAATCCAGCGTGAAAAGCATGATGAAGTTGTTGATGCGCCTCTAAGGAACTTAGTCTAACCGTCGGTCTTCCATTCCGGCTACATTCATCGATCTTCAAATCTGACAACACCCGTCGATCTTCAATCTGGCAATGCCCCGTCAATCTTCTGGTCAAGCTCAAAAATACCATATCAATAGCATCAAAATTTGGCAATGAAAATTAGTAAACACCAAACTCGATAACAACACTAAAACATATTCGATGCAAACCATAAAACCACAAGAGAAAAAATAAAGAAAAAGCAAAATAAACATTGAGGGACCAGAAACAGTGCTTTAGGAGTCACCATTCACTGCTACCTAAATCAAAGATGAAAGGAAGAAGAGCTTAGGTGGATAGCGTAGGAGGGTAGAATTAACTCCTTTTAATTAGTAAGACTAGGACTATGCCCGCGCTTAGTAAGACTAGGACTATGCCCGCGCTACGCGCGGTTTATGCTATTGATTTTGGTCTATTTTGAATATTTATGTTGGTACGTGGTTGTTGTTTTTGATTTTCCTATTTATTTTTGTTTTATTTTAGAATGTCTTATTTTAAGGGTTTTATTTTAAGGGTTTTATTTTAAGAGTTTTAAGGGACATAGACCTTTGCCGGCTAAGGTTTGTATCCTCATGTTTTTCGGTTTTCTAACAAGATCATCTTTTAATTGGGGTAAAAAAAAACACATTACATTTTCCCCCAAAAGAAACAGAATAGAATAGTAAAAATGAGAGGTACACAACACCATATATATCTTTGCATATTAGAAATTTATGAAACATACAAAACGTATTGTAAACCACATAGTATTGACATTAATAAATTAAAGCAAAGAAATTAGGACATCCGATGTCAGCTTCAACCCAAACGTATATATATATAACTATTTGAATTGTATCAACAACAAAGAGAATATCCTCTCAAGATTAAGTGTTTGTTCAAAACCTTGTGTCCAGCTAATGATGACTGCAACAAAACAAAAAAGAAACCACCTAGATCAGTTTCAGAGGTTTTAAGTTTCATTATTCAACAGAAGATATATTTGCTAAAACACCTTCTCTGTTCTTTCTTCCTTGCTCTGCTTCTTCTTTCTCATCCTCATCATCCTCCTCATCGTACTCGTTCTCTTCATGATCATCAACGTCTTCGCCAAGCTCATCGTTGTCGTCATCCATCTCAAGATCATCTGCCTCCTCCTCACCAGTGAACCATGACACAACATGCGAGTTAATTTGTTCTTTAATTGTTGGACGACATAATACGACGACAGAATGCTTTCATAATATAAACTATTAGGCTTCAAATAAAGATTCAAATGTAGGAGTATATGAGGTGGAGGACGTGTGTGTATTGCTGTTGCTTGAAGGAGAACATGAAAGAAGGATATACACGGGAAGGTTTGTGAGGAAAGGTAGAAGATCATCGTTGGCTTATGTTTATAGCTCCTTCGTGTGTAACTATGATCGTGGAAGCATACGTGGTTCTGTTTCTCTCTCTGTAAAAGTGTTCATACATATTAGAGTAACTAAATTTCTCAGCTCTCATGGCAGAGATGGCATCACCATCTTGT
>OVAN01007742.1:0-19219 GCA_900406275.1 Anastatica hierochuntica | reverse complement strand
TAAGGAAGGATCTCGAAAAAGATATATGCGAATCGGGGAAAGGGAATATTTTCACGAGAAGATATGCACAAATCAGGGATGAAAAAGGAAACGAGCCAAGCCCACAAAGACCTATATAAAGGGTGCGAAGGAGAAGGATAAAAGGAGAATACAACTTTCATCAACACAAACACTTAGAAAACTAGGGTTCTTACTTTGTTTCGTTAGCGAGCTGCGTCTCAACTAGGTTACGAGTCTACGCTGTAGTTCTAGGGATTTGTCGCCAACAGTTCTTACGACCACGGCTTAAACACCGGTTGCGTTTGCTCAAACACGAATTTGAATAAGATCCCTTTTCCTTTCTTCGTTAACTGTGTCTTTCGATTATTGTTCTTCGTATTCGTTCACGTTTTGATCTACGATTTACTTTCGTGTTCATACTGTTTCACGTCACGAATCATGTTTATTTAAACTTATTCTCACGAATCCTGTTATCTTATCATTGTTACACGCATTTAGTTTCGCAACCTGTTTTTTATCAGTCTCACTTATGTTATTCATCTTGTTTCACCTTACTTTCGTCATACGAATCGTGTTAATTTTCATCTCGCAATCTGTATTCATATCTGCTTTACTCACGCTTTTTGTCTTATTTCGTTTCGTAGCTTAGTTTCGTAACTTTAACCTAATTTCTCGTGTTCATCATCTGATCTCATTGCTTTTTGACCATAGAGAATCCGTGAACCACGTAAACATTGACAGTGAGAATTTCGATTCTCACACTATGTGTCAGTAGTCTAATAGATGTGGATTGTAGGTCAGTAGATTTAGGGATGATTGAGTTATGATGAATGATGTTTGATGCTTGAGCTTTGTAGATTCACATGTTTAGAGGTTGCTTAATGCTAGATTAGGCTTGGGAAAGTTGTGTCTATACTTTAGGAATTTCACGTCCGGAAGATGTTCGATGAAATTCCAAGAGAATGTTAAACATGCTTTTCATTCTCAACGTATGAGAATAGTTGATTGAGATGATTTGTTGGCTCATGGGACTTATGCTTAATGATCATTTGTTGCTTAATCAGCATCGGAAGATTTGTATGATCAAGTGATTAGTGAATGGATTAGTCTCATGGGAATGAGTTAGTTGACTTTGATTGGTTCTTGCCATTGAATGGTTCTTATTTCATGATTGATCATCATTTATTAGCATTTGATCTCTTTATTTCAATTATCTAGCCTATGATGCACATGGCTTTATCATCATTTGCAAACTTTATCTTTTGTCTTGTTTATTTCTTTGTTTAGCTCTTGTTTCTTGAGTCTCATATTAAGCATATTGCTTAAGTAGTTATTAGTTTAACCTCAATCCTTTATATTGGTTTAGCTTAACCATATAATCTACATAGCTTAGTGCGTTAGTGTTTGCTCCTTGTGGATCGATTCCGATGCTATATTACAAGAGACCATCTTGCTCTTGCGATTAGTCCGGGTTTAATCTCGGTAGAGAACTAGAAATTTCTCATCAAGATTTGGCGCCGTTGTTGGGTAGCAACATTACAAGCCATTAAGTTTTATATTCTTATTGAGACTAAACCGTTTTTCATTTTTGTTACTAATTTCCTTTTGAGTTCTCTTTTGTTTTGAAGGTACCAAAAAAAGAGAAAAGGATGGAGATGGCTTTAAGTAATACAATCTTTGGATATTTTCAACTCTTATCGGCTATGCTAGACGCTTTGAGTCAAGCTAGTCAAGGGACCATGCTACAAAGCCACTACCAAAGGCCATACTCAAACCATGAGCCTTACAACTTCCCAAACCAAGATGTCTTTCTCTTTTCCAAGCCACAACAACAAGGCTATGAAGTTACTCATCAATTCCAAGGCCAAAGAGACTTTCCATATATTGAGTACTTCAACAATTAAGGATCAAACTCTCAAAACCAAGGAGGTCCATCTAGTCCACCATCTTTGAAGGATGAGAACATGCGTTTGATTAAAAAATTCATTGAAGGACAAAATCGATTGGATGTTGAGCTAAACAAAAACATGGAAGAGATAAACAACAAGGTGGAAGTTGTTTTTGGTGATATAAATGTGAAGATTGAAAGTCTTAGATGTCGTGCCATGGAACTTAAAAAGAAGATAGCACAAAATATGTCCTCCTCTGAGAGTCATTAGCAAGAATACTTCATTAAAAACCATGAATCTTATCTCAATGATTACTGTAATGTCATTGAAGAAGAAGAAGGATATGAGAAAGAGTGCTTCTTACTTGAAGTTGATATATCTACAATAGAACTTCAATAGCTATTTGGTCATAAAGATAAAGAGGATTATGTTAAAAGGCTTGGAGAAGAGGTTTTAAATGGTAAGCTTGTTGAGGACACTTGTGAAAAAGTCTTGATTGTAACTTGTGCTCAAGAAGCAAAAGAAAGCTCTAAAGTTGGTGATGGACTTTCGAGTAAAGAAGAAAAACTCATGGGGAATGGAAGAGATCACAAGACTAAGGACACAACTACAAAGGTGAATCTCGACTTAGAAATACCACCATATGTGCCTCCACTCCCTTTTCCTGGAAGGTTTAAGAAGCAACTTCTTGAAGAAAGCTACAAGAAGTACTATAAAGTTCATCCAACTCCTTTTGATCCTAAATTATTGGAGATTGCTAAAAAGAACCCAAAGTTGGATAGATTTCTTGAGGATCTTGTTGTCAAGAGAGTTAAGCATGAAGAGCTATTCAGAAAAATGGTATATTGCCTCCCAACAAAGAAGAGAAGAAGCTTCTTAAACTCAAAAACCCCGAAAATTTTATGATCCCATGTTTGCTAGGAAAGACGCACGAAGAAGAAGCTTTAGTGGACACCGGAGCGAGCGTAAATGTGATTTCTCTTGACATGATTAGGAAATATGACATCAAGAACTTACCCAAACCAACATCTCCTATTGCTTTAGGTGATTCTTTGGTTAAGAAAGCTACGAGAAAGATTGAAGACTATCCTTTGAGGATTGAAGATTGCATAGTCCCCACTGACTTTGTGATTGTTGAGATGAAGGAAAAAGCAAGTATCCTTTGCTATTGGATACTCCCTTCCTTGAAACCGTTGGGACTAATATAGACTTCAAAACTAAGGAAGTTATTCTTGCCAATGTCAACCCCAAGAAATCCTACAAGATGGTTAATGCTTATGATGGATATTGTGGGACAATCTCTATACAAGGGGTGCGAGATGAAGCAATGAAGGAGTTTGATCTAAGTGAAAGCCTTGAATGGTTTTTTGAGAAAGATGACAATGAAGAAATTTCTAAAGAAGCTTTTCTTCGTATGGTTAAGAAACAAAAGAGGCATCGTGGCAAAAGGACAAAAGGCAAGCCACGATTAGTGGTTGATGATGAGAAGAAGTTTGATGATTATAGCCATGACCAATTGTTCTCCCACCAAGAAAGCTATGTCAAGAATGGAAAGACACCATTTGGGACAAAAGATACTCCATGGATGACTCTCATTCCAATTTGCTACAAGGATAGGATTGTTGAGTACAAGATCAAGTGTAAAGGCATCTCTAAGCCTTTTATAAGAGCTAGGAGTGTGATCCCAAAAGAGATGATAGATAAAGGACAAGAGGGTATGGAAGAAATCACGAAGAATGTCCTCAAATTCGAGCTTGTGGGCAAGGGAGCAAAGAGTCTTNTGGTTCTCGTTCCACCTCCCACTAGTTCACCAAAAAGAAAATGTCAAGCTTAGAGACATTAAACAAGTGCACTTGGGAGGCAATCCCATGAGTATCCTTTGTAAATAGAAGTTTCAATCGCTTTTTCATTTATTTCTTAAAATTGGATAGGGTTAGCTAAGCTTGGTTGTTAATGTGTTTTGATACCTCTTGGATAGTATTGTTAAGTCTAAACCTCTCTAGTTGATTCATTTGTTGAACTTCCACTTAGAGTCACTTAGGATCTCTTGGTAAACAATGATAGAACTCTTTGGAAGGGAAGTAAATTTTGAAAATGCATGATAGTTTAGACTGATTTATGAACTAATTGAATTGGAATGATGAGTTTGATTGTCCCATAAGGCTAGCTTGATGTATTGAGTGACTTTAATTCAAGATAAGCATGAAAATGCCTTGTTTATACACTTGATAGCTTGTCCTTTTGCTTGGGAATACTTGAATGGTATATGAGTTAATTTGTAGTATTTTCTTATTGAAGGTACCTACTCCCATTCTAATGGTGCACAAGTAACTCGTCTCTTTCACTTCACTCAATGGACTCCACCGGTTCTCCTAATTTTTTATCCAAGGTACCTTTCCTCTATCCATTATCTATACCGTTTTTCTTTTTGCTTTTGTTGTGGGTATTGATCTCCTTCGTCGATTTTATTCAATCACCAAGACGGTGATGAGTAAGTCTGGGGGAGGAGAATGGTTTCTAATGTTCTTTTTTTTAGTTGTTTTGTCTTGTGTTTGATTTCTTTGAGTTTCATATAGCTTAGCTTGCATTGTTAATAGTTAAGGCATAGAAAAACCATAGAAATCAAAAAAAAATGAAAATTTTGAGAAAAAGAAAGTATGTAGTTGCATTTTTCATACTCTTGTCTTTAAGATTTAGTCTTAGAAGCATATAGGATGCATATGCATGAGGACTATGATTGAATTGTCGTGTAATTGGACTGTGCTTAGGAGTTGAATTGAGACCCTTGCTAGTAGTATCATGTAGCCTTAGCCAAACTGAGAAAATAGAAAATCCATGCTCGTAACTCTCGACTTAATTGTTTACATCTAAATTGGATCTTGCATGACTTGAATTCAACCCTAATGAACTTAAACGTGAATGAACCCTTAAATTAATCTTTTTTATGGACTAGAAATTCATTTACCATGGATAAACACGTTGATACTTGGATTGGCTAATCCCTTTTTACCACTCTTAACCAATCCAAGTAGTCATTCTCATTTTAAGAATGGTTCCTCATCCTTAACCCAAGCCTTTCTTTCAAGCCCCCATTGTTCTTAGATGAGTGAGGTCTCTTTTTGTGCTTTCATATGTAAAATCCCGTGAGTATTAGGACGACAAAAGTGACCCTTCTTAGAACTAGTCTCGCTTTTAGGCTAGTTTAGATAGGATGGAGATCGATTCGAGTGCCTATACTCGACGATCATGGATTTGGGAAATTAGTAAACATCAAACGAGGATCAATAAGAAAAGTTCAAGGAAAGAAAAGAGTGAAAGAATGTGTAAAAATCTAAGGGTAGAAGAAACAAAAGAAAAGGAAGAAAGATAGCTCTAAGTTATAATGAGAAAAGAGAAAGATCCTAAGCAAAAAAATGATAAAGAGTAAAAAAAAGGCTAGAAAATAGGATCAAAAATGCAAAGAAAGTTTGAGAGGAGTTGTAGTCTAAAGAGAATGAAAGAAAACCCTTCGAGAAGTCTACC
Source organism: Anastatica hierochuntica (assembly GCA_900406275.1). Lineage (NCBI taxonomy): Eukaryota > Viridiplantae > Streptophyta > Magnoliopsida > Brassicales > Brassicaceae > Anastatica > Anastatica hierochuntica. The sequence continues at coordinate 13,808 of OVAN01007742.1, read as the reverse complement.
TTAGAACTTAAAAGGAAAAGAGAAAAGAAAACTTGATCAAGAAAAAGAGTGACGTGTTTGTGGATTGATTGAGTCAAGAGTAAGGAAGGGTAGCGTTGTGATGTGTTTGTGGATTGATTGAGTCAAGAGTAAGGAGGGGTAGCGTTAGGTAGTCAATGAGAGATTGGGAATAGATTAGAGAAGGCGAGTCTTTGTACGCGCAAATTTTCCTTGTCTCCCTTGATTTTACTACTTGACTAGCACAATTTTCATTGAGAGAAACTACTTCAAACACTTGAAAAAACTTTCAAAAATTGATCAAAAGCCTTCTTCCTCCTAGACAAATGGTATTTGATTTCTTTTCCATAAGCGAGATTCCACATGAAACCATTAATGAATGTTAAAGGGTTGTTTGACAAGATTGCTTGTGAAGGTTTAGACGTAGACTAGCTAGCATGACTTGGAATGAGTATGGCAAAGTACGAGAGAGTAAGATTTTATTTTGTTATATGATACTTCCTCCTAAGGATCTCATTTCAACTACCTTTGCATTTCCTTATGATTATGAGTCCTCACCTTCAAACTTCTTTCTCGGTTTGATCTTTGTTCATTTGCTTGAGGACAAGCAAGGGTCAAGTCCGGGGGAGTTGATATTTTTGTATTTTGTATAATTTTTTAGTATTAGTTTTGCATGGTCTTCAACCTCTTTTTGCTAATTTAGAAGCTTTAGTATCAATTTTAGTCTCATTTAGTTTAGATTGATCATCTTAGAGTCTTAGGTTATATTTGGTGTTTTGCATTCTATTTTTTTAGAATTTTTAGGTACTTTGGATCTCAATGTATGTATTGAATGATGCAAAAGACATGGAGCTTAAAGAATCATGAAGAAAATGTTCTTGGATGCAAATGGGTAGATGTTAGATGGAGAACCGGCTAAAGTGACTTAAATATTGGATCATATGGAAGCCTTCCAGTAATTTTATTGACCTCAAATTTTGACACAAATATTAAATTGAGTTAGCTTCGTTTTGGCGGTGGTTTCAGCTCATTATGAGTTACGGTTCAAAAGTTATGGGTGAAATACCGAATACATGTCCGAAACCCGATGACCTGAGCTGAGAGGTTGTGGAATGCCAACCAGAAGGCCCTGGACCGCCAGGAATGCTTTCTGAGAAGGCTAGCGGTCTGGAGAGAGGTTCTGGACCGCCAGACAGAGCCCCTTGAACCGCCAGGAACCTCCAGAAACACCAAATTTGCTTAGATTCGATGCGGTTTGTCCCGGGTCGACCTAATCTGATTTGTTTAGTCTAAATACACTTCTAAGACTTGTAAAAACATAAGTTTGACATATTTTGAGCCTCTTTTAGCTAAGAGCAAAAGCATTGTTGAATCTTGATGAAAGATTGAGTTTTTCTTATTAAATCCTCTTTCTTAATCATGTTTATCTATGATTCTATTAATCTTACATGTTCTTAGCTATGTGTGAGTAGTCTAATAGATGTGAATTGTATGTTAGTAGATTTAGGGATGATTGAGTTATGATGAATGATGTTTGATGCTTGATCTTTGTAGATTCACATGTTTAGAGGTTGCTTAATGCTAGATTAGGCTTGGAAAAATTGAATCTATACTTTACGAATTTCACACCGGGAAGGTGTTTGATGAAATTCCCAAGAGAACTTTAAACATGCTTTTCATTCTCAACCTATGGGAATACTTGATTGAGATGATTTGTTGTCTCATGGGACTTATGCTTAATGATCATTAGTTGCTTAATCATCATCGGAAGATTTGTATGATTAAGTGATTAGTGAATGGATTAGTCTCATGGGAATGAGTTAGTTTACTTTGATTGGTTCTTGCCATTGAATGGTTCTTATTGCATGATTGAGCATCATTTATTAGTACTTGATCTCCTTATTTCAATTATCTAGCCTATGATCCACATCGCTTTATCATCATTTGCAAAATTCATCTTTTATCTTGTTTATTTCTTTGTTTAGTTCTTGTTTCTTGAGTTTCATATTAAGCATATTGCTTAAGTAGTTATTAGCTCAACCTCAATCTCTTCTATTGGTTTAGATTAACCATATAATCTATATAGCTTAGTGCGTTAGTTTTTGCTCCTTGTGGATCGATCCTGATGCTATATTACAAGAGACCATTGTGCTCTTGTGATTAGTTAGGGTTTAATCTCGGTAGAGAACTAGAAGTTCTCTCATCACCTACAAATATTGCATTCATATTATTAACTCTCTACATTCATTTAGAAATGTGTGAGTCTTTTCACCAGAGGACTCTACATCAGGAATAACGGGCTAAGTGATGAAATGGATATTTAGTGGTAAGGCTCAAAGTGTTTCGGGATTCACAACTGCGTTAGTATGAAAGACATTATGCAAAATCGTAGGAGAGAAAGGGTATATTGATAACCATGATCTCTAACTACCCAAGTAGAAACCCCTTACTCATACATCAAATCAAACATGTGCAATTTTCAGGGCACAATAAACAACATAATAAGAAGTAAAAATTGATTTTCTTTTCTGGATATGAAATAAAACAATGAATATTTTTTTCGTTTTTATGACATATACACAAAAATACTGGGATAATCAGCATTACAAAAATATTTCAAATCAGTAAAACACCCATACAACACGAAAAATTTCAACCATAACAATCTTAACATTCTAATCACCAACACCATCTAATAGACACTCATGATCGTGTCTAAACCACCTAAAATGTTCAATTCTACCTAAGTAATCAGGAGGATTATGTACCTTGTTATCTCCATTATTTTGCACATTTATGCACATAGGATAAAAAAGAAATGCATGGAGATTCAAATGAGATAGAGTAAGGGTGTGGTGTCAGAATAAAGAAGAGTCTGGTCACTCAATATTACCGAAAAAGAGTAGTAGAAAATGGGGAATTTAATCATCGATGATTGATTCCAATTCCTGATTTTTAAGTCCCTGATTCAAAGAAATTAAGTTCATTAGTAGTTTCGATAAATAGAGTTAAAACAATCCAGATAAAAACTTGAGTTCCAAACCTTTCTAGCGGGGAGTCTGGTCATAAGGTTTTTTGGATTGTCTGCGCTAACAGCTTAAGAGAAATAGTCAATATGAATAAAAATAAAGCACATTGCACAAAGGCAATAATCTAAAGATTATCATAAAGTGCAAGCATCCATAAAAACTGACTCAAAACAACACACCAGAAGAAAAAAGAAATACATAAGTAACCTCCTCCAGATTTATCTCACACTGTCTCAGTGTGAAACAAATCAAAAGAAGGAGTAAGAAGAAAATAAATAAATAAAAATCCAAAAGAAAAAGAAAAGAAATATCTAACGAGTGGGATTGTAGACTCTGAAGCTGCTTAATTTCATCTCCTTTTCCATACAACAAGCAGCCGATCCATAAGACAGGATCGCCCGATCCTTGACCGTCTGGCCAACATTGCACGTAGTGTCAAAAGACAGCAATCAGCGATCAAGTACATGGATCGGTCGATCCTTTCCTGTTTGTTCAGATTTTTACTTGTTCCTTTGCTGCAACCAAGAGTCTAAAACAACACAAAAAAACCAAAACCAAAAGTGAAAAACGCCAAAAATCTAACTAAAAGAAACAAAACTAACTAGTGAGTTGCCTCTCACTCAGCGCTTGTTTATAGTCATGAGCTTAACTTAAGTTGCAGGTGTTAATCATATGAATCAAAAGGTTAAGCCAATGCACCTTTAGTCCTTCTCCTATCACTGCAAGAAACAACATGTGCAATGAGTTTGAATAGTGTGCCAACGATAAACCTCTGGTTCTCTAGGGCTAAGTGCCCCAGGTCTTAGACGAAGAATCTAAGGATTCATAAGTCTAACGCCCAAGAGGCCATGGTTCACTAGGGCTATGTGCCCCATGGCATGACTTCGTATATTCTGCCAACGACGAACCTCTGGTTCTCTAGGGCTATGTGCCCCAGAGCTTAGACAAATAATCTAAGGATTCAAAAATCTAAGGTCCAAGAGACCATGGTTCACCAGGGCTATGTTCCCCATGGCATAACTTTGAATAGTCTGCCAACGACGAACCTCTGATTCTCTAGGGTTATGTGCCCCAGGACTTAAACAAAGAACCTAAGGATTCGTAAGTTTAACGCCTAAGAGACCACGATTCACCAGGGCTATGTGCCTCATGGCATGAATTTGAATAGTCTGTCGACAACGAAGCTCTGGTTCTCCAGGGCCATGTGCCCCAGGGCTTAGATGAGGCATCTAAGGATTCATAAGTCTAACGTCCAAAAGACCTTGGTTCACCTAGGCTATGTGTCCCGTGGTAACCTTGCGAGCAATCTGCCTACAATAAACCTCAGATTCCGTAAGGTTGAAACACATTGAGTCCTAACTGAGTAGTCTACCGAATCAAAGACGAGCCAAATACTGATCCACCGAGATACTGACAGCCAACTAACATAGATTTAGACTTGGGGTCCATGGTCTAAATCTTTAGAAAAAGATCTATGGGCAACCCAGGATAACTCTATCAATAAGGTACTGCTAGGAATCAAAAAAGGTTCGCATAAGGGAAGACTTAAAGTATGAAAGAAAAGAAGAAGAATAAAAAGGCCTTAGAGGCCCACCATGATAAAAAAATTTTACCACAAGGGTCGAAGCAATGTTTAAGGCCCTGCAGCCTAGTCATGAGTTGGGGGCACCAAGGCCCTATGTTAAGAAGCCCACGAATAGGCCATTACAAGTGGAGAGACGTTTGAAGAAGCCAATACCCTCAACAACAACAAAAAAATCTTTATGCCCCGGGGGCACCTACTTCTTCCTTCTTCTCTTCTTCTGTTGGGGGGTTCGCGATGGGAGGATCCTCAAAGCTAGGGAAATCAGAGTTATCATAAGCCAAATAAACCAACGTCACCTTCATAGGCGAAGGCTTTTCACCTTTGAGAAGCGCCTCCATACGACACACCACCTCAGAGGCGGCCCTTTTACAGCCTGGTCAGGAAATCCCTGTCCATTTCCCACCTGACCTTCACCTAAGCAACGCCCTCAACAACATCCATTTTGGCTACGGCCTAGTCCAACTCCTTGTCTTTGACCTCCACTACGGCATGAAAGTGAGTCTCCTCCCCTTTGGCATTGGCCAATGCTTCCTTGGTAGCTCTTAGCTTCTCCCTCAACTCCTTTACCTCTTGGCCCTTAGCCTCAGAATCCTTCTGCAGAACATCTGCCCTTTTCTTCTCGACTGAAAGTTCTGCCAGGGCATTCTCACTGGCTCTTCAGGCCTTGGTGGTCTCCTCCTCCAGGGCTACTACATTTATATCCTTGAGAAGGATAGCGGCAAGAATCTGCAAGAAGAGAAAGATGGAAGTAAATAAGTTCCCAAGGTTCCAGGCAGAGAAGCTAATGTTCATTTACCCCAATGGCCCTGGAAAAGAGGTCCTCCTTAGAATGAGCCTAAATGGCCACTATGTCAGACACATCTATGGCCAGAAAGTGGTCAACCTGGGCATCCTGTTGAGAGGCAGGAACCTCTGTGGAGGCTGGAGTTTTTGTGGCATTCTTGGCAGGATGAGACTTCTTGAGAGCAGGAGAGGCAGTCGGGGTCTTATCCTTCCTCTTCATTGGGGGTTTGCTCTCTTTAGCAACAGTGTAACTAACAGTGGACTCTATATCAATCAGTTTTGGTGTTGGCTGCCAAGTATTTATGAAGCATTGCTGAGGTCATATTCCCAGATCGTTTACTTACATCCGTTCATGAGATAGTGGGAAAAGTCAGAAAAGTATAACATAGTGGACTAATGTTCACCAAGGTGAGCAGCTTACCAAAGATGGAGGTTAACCCCAAGTTGTGTTCGCTAACTAGTAAGTCTACGAACCTGAAGCCCTTAGGTACATGAAGGATCGCTTCTGCTCCTTGTATACTTACCTTTGGAGCTGAAGTCTTCACCCCTGCACAATCACAAAATAAACTCAAAAGCAAGGCGTTAGCAAGGCCGTGAATTTATTGACAGAATCAAATCTACAGACCTTTGTACATCATACCGTCTAAACCCTAGGTTTGCCCCCACTGCGAGGAAGAAGTAGTGGTCCCTGATGTGGCCAATCATCCACCAGGGCCTCCCTAGCATGCCTAAGGTGGAGCTGATATCTCTGAGGCTCACCCTTATAGAAGAAAAAAATAATAAGAGTAGAGAACCTCATCAGCCCCCACCTTTAGGGACTTAAGTTCCGCTAAGACCTGGATGGAGGTCTGAATGTGGAAGGTAGAAGGAGAGAACTGGCTGGGACATATTTCTAGCATGTTGGCCACTTCAATGACCAGGGATGGAAGAGACTTCCTAAAGCTCGCCTCTAGGAAGACCTCATAGATAGCGATTTCCCTAGGGCCGCATTCAGAGGTTCTCTGGTGAGCCTCAGGACTTCGGAGGGGAAGACTACTGGGTAGAGCAAAGAGGACTCACGCTTCTTCTAAGTTCTCTTGAGAGAGAACCGACAGAGGATCAAGGTCCACGATGGCTTTAGGAGCCATTCTAAAAAGGCTACATTTTTTTCAAAATCTCTATCGCCGTCCTAGAAAGATCCAAGCAAAGGAAAGGGGGGTCAATGAGAAAGTTACCTTAGGAAGAAGACAAAACGGTTGAAGATGTGAATGACGGAAAGGTTGCAGATCTGCAAACCAGAAGCGGAATAGTAAAGACATGCACCAGTGTCCTCAAAAAAGATCGCTAAAACAAAGCACTAAGATGAAATCGTGGTAATTTCCTCAAATTGCACCAACGAGATAAGCATTACAAAGAAGGAAAAAAGAGAAATGCGAGTTATCAGAAAACAACAAAATAACTTATCGGAGACGCGAAGGAGAGTATGATTTCTGGAAGAGAAAGCTTTTGATCTGACGCAATGGAAAGCTGATAACTCTGAAATGGCAAGGACTCTCCAGTTTCCCGCCTATCTAACCCTAACTATGGTGGGACAAAATCGAATGATTCCCGATGTCACCATCAAATTTCAGCCCGAGAACTCGTCAACAGATGCGGCCCGCTAACACTAACGATTTTCACCAAGGGTAAAGCCTTAACAACCAAAGGCAACGACGTTGGCGACGGCCATTACTCTGATCGCGATTATTTAGCCTTCGGGGCCAATCCTACACTAAGGTTGAGTTTGAAATCTCATAAGAAAGAATCTACTATTCAAATTCTACACGTAGAAAATGAAGAGTGGGGGACAACTGTTGGGGGTAGTTTTATTCCCTTAGAACCTAGTCTTACCTAGATCGAGGGCTCATAGATGAATCCCTTGGTTGAATGTCCTTACCAAGGCCTTAGTCAAAGGAACATAGCCACGCCAAGGCTGAGCGAATATTCCCCGTTATATGGTTTGAATCTTAGAGATAAGGAAAATTGTCTTATAGATTTATGGAAATATTATCAATTGTATAGATAGAATCGAAACTAGAAGTTATCCATAAAGGATATAGAAATATTCTTATTCGAATACTATAAATACAAAGGGAAGAACCATAATTCAAGGATCCGACTTCCATTACCCTAATAACACTCATTGTAATCGATTTCTTTAAACATTAATAAAGGATCTTTTACAAACTTTTGTTCTTATTCTCTTTCCTACAAAGAATCACTCAAAAAGCCCTAAACAATAAGAAAATTAAAACTATGAAAACTTTTAATATAGAGAATTATTATGTATTTGAAAAATTCTTTATATGAGATCTACCGTAAGAAATCCGACAACGATAATACAAATGAACTGATTTTATAATCGTATCATTATTTAGCTTGTGACATAAATATATAGTAGAAGAAACTAATTTTCATTTTAACATCGATAATTCATATCGTTAATACGTATCAGTAATAAAAATATTTGTTTTTTCTTGTAGTGTATAATAAAGACTCATATTGTACGGATCAAAATCTAGTAACTAATTGAATTAGAATAATTAGAATTATCCCATAGGTGGAACACCAAAAGTACGTACTAAAATACTTATGATTTGACAAGTAACCAAAGAATTAACAAAAACTTAATTTATCCTCAACTCAATTGGCTAATCATTTTAACTAGGAAGAGGTAGTTGGTTTGACCAAGATCAGGTTGTTTTGTGCATATAGACTTTAGCAAATTCGAAACATGCATAACAAATTAGGTGTTATGCAGACATAAGTACCTTTTCTAAGAAAATTTGGTTTTTATGAACCGAAACTTGTTAATAACGGTTATGTAAATTCTATGAAGTCGTGTATAGTTAACGAGATATATATAGATCACTTGCTTTCTTTGAAAATTTGACATCGTGCTTTATTTGGTGCAGTATTTTTCTTTATGTGAAGCCTGATCATTTTTGAAAATCTGAACTTTTACTTGATTTTCTTAGGTTAGCTTTGTTACCCATTTTCTTAAAACTTTGTTAATAACATTTTGTTTAATATCTATGTCTATTGTTTTCTTTACCAACGCATAATATCTGACTAGCGCAGAGACAAAATTTTATATCGGCCAATTTGACAAAATTTTAGATTTTGATGTAATTTAAAAAAAATTCTCAAAATCTGAAACCTTTGACGAATTATCAAAAAGAGGGTAAAACCCATGTTAGTTTAGACTCCTCTTTTCTATAATAAGGGTTTCAAAGTGTTTTGCTTTTTCAAAACTCCTATGTTTTGCTAATTCAATCGTGGAAATCTAATTATTCCCTTGTTTCTTATTAACTTTATTCAAGTAACTACCCACTATCGTTTGAACCTTTGAATCTTTTTGGTTTGTTTCGGGGTTTTCTCGTTACGGTTTAAAGCTATCGTTTCAAAAGACAAAGTAATATAGATCCTTCTATTGATAAAGTGCTCGCCGCAATGTCTTTGGAAGATGAAGAACCAGTGATTCTAAAAATATTTTGAAACATAAAGCTTATGCAAGAATCTCTATTAGCATAATTGGTTGCCTTCTTAACCTGAAGAATCAATTTACGAAAAAAAACTCATGACGAATTGTCGTTTCAGTTTCTCTTCAAGTACATGGAAGATATTGACGAGGTGATGAGAATTGGGGTATGGACTCAGAATGATTGGTGTATGGTAGTGGGAAAATGGGTTGGGGATCTACCCTCAGATTATCTGCGGCTCTTTCCAAAGTGGATTCGTATCCGATATGTCCCTGACAACTTCTACATCAAAGAAACCTTTCAGGAGATTTCAGAATATGTAGCGTTCGATCCTAAAGACAGTCATGGGGAGGATTATGTTCGTGCTTGTCTCTTGTTTGATTTGAGTAAACCGCTAAGGAACTTCCAGAGATATCAAATGTCATATGGGGAAGTGGCAAGAATTGGTTGGAGTACGAAAGGGTTTAGAAACGATGTTTCTAATGTCAAAGATTAACCCACGACAAAAGTCGATGTCTTTTGAATCCATTTAACTAACAAACCACAAATTCAGAGGAAAAAAGAATGGTTCAGTCGAATACAATGACACAATCAGCTAAAAATATTCTCAAACCTGGTGATCCTCTCTATGGAGTGTTAACTGAAGAGCATGTCGGTTTTGATGCTGCCATGGGATGATTTAAAATCAATAACGAGGTTCTTAATGAGATGCGGAAATATATACAAGTTAATGACTTGTCAAAGAAGCAAGCTCGTATTCTAAGAATACAAAGATCGATTCAAGATCAAGATGACGATGTGATGGAATAAAAGCTGCTTTTAAAATTGGAAAAGGCGCCACTCATTACAATTGAAGTTGATAAAGACAAAGGTTTCGTTTAAGACTTCTAAAAACATAGTCTCGATGTTGAAGTTGATTCGCTTATGGTAGATGCAAGGAAAAGCAATAGAGGATAGAGTTACTTTACAGCTGCAAGTGAGGCTTTGTCTCTGGTAGAACCTCCTCGTCTTTCCAATGTTTGTTCTATTGGTACCTCCGTAACACACAAACAGAAACAAAGTGCTACAAAGAGACCTTCTTCGTGGTTACGTAAAGCTCAAAAAGGTGGTGAAGATGGTCTCCAAAATCAAACAAGAGAAAAGACTAAGGGTGATTCTTCAGGATATGAGTCGGGTTTAGGCACACTAACACGTAAAACGGCAAGAGGTGAGGAGACTCCTTCAAAGTTCCCTAAATGAAATCATGAAGTGGTGGTTTCGGAGGAGGAACTGCTGCAATCAAGATAGGTGTTTTAAGTTGGAATTGTCAATGATTAAGGAATCTTTGGACTATTCGGCACCTAAAGGAAATGAGACGCTTTTTTCCTGATATTTTATTCTTTCTGGAGATGGAAAAATACGGTGTTTGTGTGTGAATTTTTTGGCTGGTTGGGATATGATCATTTGAAAAACATTGATCTGATTGGTCGAAGGGGTGGTTTGGCTATATTTTCGAAGGATAGTGTTCACATCAACTTTCTGTATCAAAGCAAAAATATTATGGACATGAAGGTCTCAAAAGATTCTCAACAATGGTTCTTAACTTGTTTCTATGGGCATCCATACATCGAGTATAGATCCATGGTCTGGGAGAAACTTCGCATAATTGGTCTTGGTTGAAAAGAAGCATGGTGTATGTTTGGGGAGTTTAATGAGATACAATCCAATGAAGAAAAACTAGGAGGGCCATTGAGACATACTTCAACTTTCAAGACTTTAGAGATAAGCTTACATTCTGTAACATGAATGAAATTGTAAGCACTGGGAACAGTTTTACATGGGGTGGTACAAGAAATTTGATAAAGTGTTTGGCAATCTGGCATGGTTTATCACTGTTTCCATCGGCTCATAAATGGTTTCTTAAGTGTCTTGGATCAGACCATCGTCATGGTCTTATTAAATACCAACAGCAGCCATAGCCTTTTTTGAAGGATGCTTAGATTTCATAAAAGATTGAGTGCAGATTCAAAAACAGAGGAGATCATTGCTACCTCGTGGAAGAAAGGTTTACACCATCTTGGTGGCTCTCTCTTCTCTGGTTTTCAGGAATGTAGAAAAGCTCTAAGTTCACACAAAAAAAGACAACGATTTTAATTCCAAGAAGGAACTCACTCGCTTGTGAGAGGAGTTAGATACTGAAACATCCAAGAGATATCCTAGACTTAGTCGTGTTGAGAACTTGAAAGCAGAGTTGGGTCGAGTTTTTAAGAAGGAGGAAAAGTATTGGCGCCAAAAGTGTCAAGAGAATTGGCAAAAGGGATGTGTTCGAAACTCAAAGTTCTTCCATATTGTTGTTAAAGTGACAAGGAAGAACAATTCTTTGGAACAATTGTTAGTTAACAATGGCATGAGTCATACAACAGATGCGAAGAAAGGGGATATAACCATGGAGTGTTTTATGGAATTGTTCTCATCATCTTCACCAGAGCCTTTATCAACAATATTGTGGCTTTCCAATTTGTGTCATTGAGCATATGAACCTGAATCTTACTCGACAAATGGTAGCATAGGAGATAGTTGATGCAGTCTTCTCAACTAAAATCAATAGCGTATCTGGACATGATGGGTTTAATGGGTTTTTCTTCAAGAAGTACTGACATATTGTTAAAGATCAAATGATTTTTGAAGTGCATGGCTTGTTTAACTCGGGTCAGATACAAAGGAATTGGAATCGTACAAATACTTTTTTCATTTCGAAGGTGCCAAAACCGAAACAAATGGTGGAGTATTCATATGATTCCAAAGGTGCTGAAACCGAAATGAATGGTGGAGTTGTGACCCATAAGCCCCAGTTTTGTGGCGTACAAAATTGTTCTCAAAATTCCTTGTTACTCATCTCAATTGTATCTCGACAAGATAGTGTCTCCTACAAAATCAGTGCTTGAAGCTAAGCAATTAATATCTGATAACATTCTTATCGCTCATGAAGTAGTACATAGTCTTAAAAAATCAAACCGATTGCAAAGAACTTTATGGTATTTAAAACAAATATGTTGAAGGCTTATAATCGCGTTGAGTGGCCTTTCTTGTGTGATGTGATGTGAGTACTTTGATTTAATGAGTGTTGGGTGAATTGGGTCAAAGGTTGCGTCGAATCTATCTCTTATTCAGTGCTAATTAACGGCCAACCTTATAGAAGATTTCAACCAAATAGGGGGCTTCGCCAGGGTCATCTCATATCCCCGTTTCTATTTATGTTGTGTACAGAAGTTCTAATTCCATATCCTTTGGCGAGCAGACGAACAATGATCATTGAGCACAAGAACAACGAGCGTTGACTGGTATCCGATTTCATTATTAAGGTTCATCAATATTGAGTTTAAAGTGAGCCATTTGATTGACTATAGTACTCGTGGCTGGGATCAGGAGAAGCTCCAGGCAACTCATTATACTGCAGGGCATTGTCATTATTATGCGTAATTGATCTATGATATGGAGGAAAGATATTTATTGTTAGAGGGGTACCAAGAATGGCTTGAACTCAGTCAAGACGGGCTATGAAATCAGTGCACAAATGAAGCATAAAGACATCATGGAGGCGGTACAAACTAGGCCCTCCCTCCATTGTTTTACTACAATTCAGTTTGGTGTATGAATCTGCTAACAAAGATAGCTCAATCAAATGTAGATTGGACCTTTGGCTGTGTCAGACCAGTTACAATCCAGAGGTATAACAGCTTCTGATGGTTGTTTCTTTTTTAAGGATGAAATAGAATCCATCAACCACATCTTCTTTCAATGTTCTTACCAAGAGAAGTATAGGCGATCTCACAAATACCAATGCCTTTGGGAGGTTATGGACATTCTTTGTTTTTAATTTTCCTCACCTTGAGCGCTTCAATGTGGCAAATGATATACCTGAGGAGATAAGATGTGCCTTATTGTGGCTGCTATGAACAAAAATCTTTTGAAGATTTGAGATTTGAGTCTCAAATTATAGTTCATAAAGCTTTTGAATATTTGGAACAATGTAGACTGATTAAAGAACAGGAAAAGGCGGAGCATGATCGGTCTATGGCTAGAGTAAAGGAGCAGGTATGGCTCAAACCTCTGATTGGAAAGTATAAATGTAACATTGGATTCGCTTGGAATAAGAAGACAACACTTGTTGGTGTATCGTGGGTCGTACGCGATTGTGAAGGTATTGTTTTATTCCACAGCATGAATGCATATGTTAATATACTTTTTGTATTTGAGGGGAAGATTAAAGCGTGAGAGTGGGCTTTGGAAATCATGAAAATTTTACAGCAAAATAGTGTTATCTTCGCGGCAACAACTAAAGAGATTATCAACACACTAAACTCACCTCAGGCTTGGCCTGTATATTCTCGTCATATTGATGAGCTACTAAAATTAGTGGATGGTCAAATAAATTGGTTTATGTTGGTTGAAACACCACAAAACAACTTAGGGGCTCATGAAATTGCAAAAAGTGTAGTGAAAAATGGCCGCTTGAACTCTTGTGTGGCAAGAGAATTTCCAATTTGGGTTCAAGATATATTTGAAAAAAAGAGGTTAATTGTTATGATGTAGATAAGTTTCTTCTTTAATATTTTTGATTACCATTACTTGAGGTTTTATTGCCTCAGATTACAATGTTTTGTTCTATTTTTAGGAGCTGTTATGCTCTGTTTTGTTTGTTTTTACTTGTCTAAACTTTTATTTACGTTAATGAAGGTTATTTTCGACAAAGAAAAAAATCTGACTAGCTAATGAGTTGATCTTTGTGGAAACTCTTCAACTTGCTTTGTGTTGTTTGACCGGTTTCTAAACTGTAATACTCTCTCATTTCCCATGTGAGTGAATAATATATATATATATATATATATATATATATATATATATATATAAAAGACAAAGAGAGTTCTCATAGAG
>OVAN01007741.1:1423-19219 GCA_900406275.1 Anastatica hierochuntica | reverse complement strand
GTTTTGAAATTTAAATGTTAAATCCAAGGAAAAAATCTTTATTGTATTTTCTACACTAGAAAAAAAGTTCAAGTTCTTATTAAGATTTACTGGTTTGGTTTTGGTTAAATCCAATCAAAACGATCATATTCATATTTTTCATAGTTTTGATGATAAAACTTGATCTATATTCATAATAGTTTTGATGGATTTTGGATCGTAAAGAGCAAATCTACGTCAAATACATTATAAGGATAGAAATGAAAGCAATTTACTTTGGATTTTTTTTTGACTATTTTAAATAAATAAATTTGAATTTTGATTACCTTTAATAAGATAAATAAATATATGATGTATATCCTAATGCTAATAAAAGTGATAACCGAACTATGAACTATGAAAATAATGGTATCGATCAATTTTTGTCGATCCATAAGGTTCTTACATATTGTTATTAATAGAGTTTACATAAAATATGTGTATATATATAAATTTTTTTTAAAAAAAACGGTTACGGTTACAATTTTACGGTTAATCTCATGATTAACCGACGGTTTGAATACGATTACGGTTAACTAACGGTTACGGTTAAAAATTATGTTTAACCATAACTAATATATTTTTACGGTTGACGGTTACGGTTGTAACCGTTTCATACGGTTACGGTCTGGTTACGGTTCGAAAACGTAACGGTTGCGGTCCGAAACACGGTTACGGTTAGGATTTGGCCATGCCTAGGGAGAGTCTCCATTACTAACCGTCAAGTGTAATTGGTTCTTTTCATCGATCCAAATCATATTTTCTATTTCAATCTCTCTGTTCTTATTCAAATCTATACTTCACGTATCAATTGGTATCAGAGCGAGACGATCTCGATGGAAGACTGTGGTGGGTCTATTGACGTTCCAATTTTCTACGGTGAAGATCCAAAAAGGTAGATTTCATGGGTAGAAAAGTTTTTCTCTGATTAGGTTTTCTGAAGATGAGGAGAAGATCCCTTTTGTGTTTGGCTTCATCGAAGGTAATGCTTGGTCTTGAATTTAATGGAGAAACTCTATTGATCCTTTTATGAGCTGGGAAGATATCAAATTTGGTATGATGTTGAAATTTGGTAACGACAATGATAAAGAGCTTTTCAGCATCTCGAAGATTAGTGAAGAGTTGAAGCAAGTATACTTGAAGCCTACAAAAGATGGAGACTCATACCCGATGAGTCATGAAGTGGTTGTGGTCAGCTCTTAGAAAGAGCGGAGACAAAACGAACAGAAGCAGTAGCACAAATCACTAAATCTGAGAGTTATGTTCCACTTGTGCAAGAGAAAAACTACTCCAATAGAAACTAACGGGTAAGATAATAGGGACATGTGTCGAGACATCTTTACACACCTGCCAGGTGTTTGAGAAAATGACCAAGAGGAGAAAAAAGAAGAAGAGACACAAAGATGATTCTCACAGATGGTTAACAAAGAAGCAAATGTCTGAAAGTGCATACAAGATGCTCGAGAAAATGTCTCGAAGAGGGAATAACAGAAATAAGAAGAAGTTTATAAATGCTAAGGGGTTTAGGAAGATAACTGGTAAAGTGAAACCTATGCATATTCGGAACCGAGAGAAACTACTTCAAACTCATAAGAAAAAGTTTAAGCGCATTAAAGCAGGGATAGTGAGAAGATCTCAAAGGCTCAAAAATGTTTTTCATGTGCGGTGCATGTTCAAAATTCAGATGCTTGACATATTATTGAGGGGCTGGTTTAGGTTTCATAAGAAAAAGAAAAAAAAAATGAAAGTGAGATCACGACATATTGTTGTCCATTACTTGTGGATCTGTTGTTGTGCAGGATTAGAATTGGGACAATGTCAGTTGTCAAGAAGAAGCTGGTCGAATGAAAGAAGCGTAAGCTCAAACAAAAGCAGAACCATCAACAGAAAAAGATCAAACAGAGTAGTAAGAGGATTCTTGTGGCTACAAAACAAGCGAAAGACAAATGTCATAAGGAAGTTCTCAAGAATCATGTTCTTTTGTCACTGAATTTCAGAATTAAGTGCAAGCATTCTGAGAATCTTCTTGAGGATGGATGTAAGGATTTTCGTAAAAGAAGTCTACCGCTACAACATGATATGAACCAGAAGAAGATGTCGTGTACTAAGTCAATGAGTTCCGCGTACAAAACCAAGGGAATGGACCTCACGGCTATGGAGACATGGCTGTTGCATTTATCAAAGAAGAAGATTAAGTCCAAATTGCAGAGGAAGAAGATTGATAGAAAGAAAAACTATGGAAGTGTCTACTTGGAGTTTGATCAGTCGCTATTGTTGAAGGTTGTAATGATGTTGAGTGGGAAGAGTTTAGCTGCCCAAGTGAATGGAGATACATACTGGGAGATAGGGAAGAGACCAAGACAGAAGACAAGAATGGGCAATAAGAAGTATCGTGACCAAGTCTTTCATGCGATGCAGATGAGTATTTCTGAGACAAAGATTGTAAAGAAAACACTAGCTAAGAAGAAGAAGAAAGGAAGGAAGTTCAAAGGCAAATCCAAAAACAAGCAAATAAATGACAAGATGCTCTTTTCTTTTCACAAGATGGATAATACTGAGGCATGTGTGACCAAATTCAGATCTTTGCTCCACAAGATGTTGTTGTCACAGTTTACACATATGAGAAAAAAGAAGAAAAGGGAAAAGAAGTGTGTAGAGTCACAGGAAAAGGTTATACTAAAGACAAGGGAATATGTGATGTTTATAGAGCTACATATTCAACAAGTAATTGTCGATGAGCTTATCTTGGGAGTTGAAGTAGCGAAGGAGATGTTTTGGAAAAATAGAAAGGGACATGGGTTCAGACACAAGCACAAGAAAAAGGAAGTTACACTTGGAACATTAAGTTACGAGTGGAAGGACATCAAGGAGAAAAGGAACGATACTGATAACTGTCTCCACCTGATGTGTTTACTACAGGTTATGCAAAAGACCCATAACACACTCTATCTTAGAAAGGTCACATGGAATAGAATGGCGATTGATGATACAAAAACCAGTTTGATCAAGAGTAGGATGCACAAACTGCTTTGTAAGTATTTAGAAAAAGAAACCTATCCAGATAAGGAACTGATTGAAAAGGGAGTCTTCAAAGGAGCTTGTGCCTTATTTCTTAGTAAATATGTAGCCGTCAAAACCACTTGAATTGAAGAAAACAGGGGTTTTGTCAAATTTCAGTGGTTGATGCTAGGGACTGGGAAACACTTTGTAGTGACGAAGGCTTCAAATGAGAGTCATGGAGATAGCTTTGTGATGAGCTTCCCTGTCTCTTATGAACTCACTTTGACTGCATTGAAGGGCAACAATAATGGTCTGGAGGATGATGATTGGGATGTGGAGTAACATGCTTGGGAATGTCCTGCTATACCTTTGATGTTGCCATGCTTAACGAGAAATGTTATCTCCCCGTATATGCCCTACTTGTTGAGTTCATTTTTCTCTTTGAGAGAGATGATGCTTGGAAAACAGTGGGAAGCAACTACTTTAGTATCGATGAAGCTGATGGGCTGTGATATGGTGTTATGGTTGTGGTGTTTAATTAAAGAGAGGCGGGTGCAGCCGAACCAGAAGTATCAGAAGGGCCTATCAAATTACGAGTTTCCATGGAATTGGAATGGTGTTACTCAGACACAATCGCCACATCTCAACCTTGAGGACAAGGTTTATTTCAAATGCGGCGGTAATGATACGTGAGGCAAGGCCCAAGAGGCTCAAGAGATTATTAATATTTAAATAAGAAGAGCGTGAGAAAGAGAGATTATCGAGAATCATAGTGATCTCGTGAGGAGAAGGGGAGAGTCTCCATTAATAACTCTCAAGTGTAATTGGTTCTTTTTTATCAATCCAAATCACATTTTCTGTTTCAATCTCCCTGTTCTTATTCAAATCGATACTTCATGTATCATATACACACCCAGTTATTTATCATTGATAAATTCAAGATTTATGTTCTGCTTTTGTAGGGGACAACTGAAATAGACCATCTTCAAAAAAAAAAAACACCTTACATAGTCTGAGGTAATCTTCATGCTTTCTTCATATACTGGTATTTAACTTCGAATATGGGTTATCTTTGTTCTTTTGGTTAAGGTTCTGACATGTTATTCATGTGCTTCTTTATTTCAG
The DNA here is from genome assembly GCA_900406275.1 of Anastatica hierochuntica. Classification (NCBI taxonomy): domain Eukaryota; kingdom Viridiplantae; phylum Streptophyta; class Magnoliopsida; order Brassicales; family Brassicaceae; genus Anastatica; species Anastatica hierochuntica. The sequence continues at coordinate 15,076 of OVAN01007741.1, read as the reverse complement.
ATGAGAGCTCTTTCATAAATTTGCTTTAAACTCTTGTGATTTTGCACAGCTCTATCAGCTAATAGTCTGAAGCCGAGGAAATAATGTGTATTCATTATTACGTAGCCGGATTGATACTTTGGATTTCATAACAACTTTTAACGGGTTTTGTTTACTCATGAGAAAGAAACTTACAATGCCATCTTGATACAAGTATTAATGTAAACAGAGATGGCATGAAGATAAAATTTCCCAAAAGGTAATGATATCACTCCCATTGTCTGGTTTTGACACCTCCTCTCTGCCTTTTTTAACAAACAGAGCCTCATACTATGGATGGAGGATATCCCTAACAAGAAACATATGCCAGTACGTGGGGAATGATGTTCTTGCAAGAATGACGGTCATTTTGGATAGAGACTCGGGGCAAGTTCCTGTAAAACTGTTATGTTTAACCACCTAAAAACCCTAATAAACAAAAAACAGAACAAACTTGAAGTGGTATTTGATAAAACATGCAATAAAAGAATCAATGTGAATCCACTAGGAACCCTCACAAGTAATTCAAGTTCTTGAGCTCTCCAAGTGAGGTCGAGATCTCAGCTGTGAATGATTTGTTCAAAAGATCGACTGTCTTGAGTTTCAGCAACCTCCCAATAGTATCAGGAATTGGACCAGAGATTGCATTATTTTGCAATAACCTAAACCATAAACTTCAAGTTCAACAAGAACAATAAAAAAAAATATGGAAGAAGAGTCAAATACTCAGGCAAAGACTATAATGACTTGCACATAGGTGAGGTTTCCGATTCTAGGAGACAATGTAGCAGACAAGCTTCGGCTACATTAGAGTTTGTTTCGAGTTGATTTCAATTCTTGAACTGACATTTTATTAAGAACTAACTACTTATTTCCAACATTTTTGAAAAACAGAAAACACTTATGCGTCGTGCTTGAGTTATTAGTGAACCTAAATTTGACATATTACTTTAGTACATATCAAAATTCTCAAAAAGGCACTTTTGTATAGTCAGAACCAATATAAATTTTTTAAAGAGTTCAACACTTAACGTCATACTAATGAGCACCGTTGTGATCAAAAGGTAGCTAAATGGTATTTTGAATTGATATAATTAAAAAATACTAGAAATTGTTAGAGCAAAAGAAACAAAAAATCAAAATCATTTAGAACAACCATCTTTAAAATTGTATTTGCTTTTAAGATCTCCTATATAGGATTTTAAATATTCAGTAGCATCATTTCACATCAATATTTTAAAAAATGCAGAAATTTTGAAATATATTTTAAATGAAAATTTATTTGAAACAATTGAAAACAAAAACAATGTTTTAACTTAATTAATATGTGAAAAGTTCTAACAAAAAGAAAAAGAAAAATACGAACATAAATAACTTTGGCATTGATGTAAATACTTCAAATGTATAAGAAAATAAAGTTTTCATTGGAAATATATATCTAAAATGAAATATGTACACTACCGTGAAGAGAAAATTATTTTTTTCAGAAATAATGTATGAGTTCCGAGTAGAGCTATCAATCAAGAAAAATTATTTTTTCAAAAATTTTGGAAACAAAAGTCTATTATTAGTAAAAAAATGAAGCTACTTGATGGTAAAATTGTCTCCAGTCTTTAAAAAAAGAATTTAAATTTATATATAAAGCATTTCAACTTTCTATGAACGAAAAAAATGAAATTGAAAGAAACATCATAAAAGAGCTGAAGGATATACTTAGTAGAGAGTTTGAAATGAAAGACATAGGTCCTGCAAAGAGGATCATTGTAATGACCCTCACAATCGGATAGAATTTTGCCAAGATGGTCGAATAGTGTGAAGCGGAAAGCCGAGTGTTAGTTGAGCTACTTGAGAGAAGTCAAAAATTTTAAGTTGGAATCAAGAAGAAGTAGTGACACGAAAGGATTCCTTAGGAAATTTAGCGGATTGGAAACGCCGACAGTTCGTCACAAAATGCCTTAGATGATCGAAAAATTAGCCGGGAAAGTTACTCTTAAGCCAATGAAAAAATGGCCTTGGGAATAATTGATAAGAATATTCCTCGGTGAAAATTGAGTTTTCCTCGGAGAAACATTTTTCCAGACTAATCGGTATGTAATCGGCACGTTCGGATCCGGAAACGTTTGTTTTGGCATGTTTGGAAGCAGGAAGAAGCAGCCTGTTCGGAATCAGGTGATGCAACTGCTTGTTTCCTTAACCACTACCATGGTCATGTACTGCATTACGATGCAGTGCTAGGAGTTCCATGTCCCATGGCTCCTAGCGGAGGTGGAAAATTACTTATGCTAGCTCTATCTAGCCTTCGTGGTTTCGGGATTAAGATAAGTAATCATGCGGTGATGATGGAAACCATGGAAGCGAAGCATGTGAAAGACCCGAGTTATTTTCTTATAAATTTAAGTTTCGTATTTTCCTCTTTAGTGCTTCTATGATTGTCGTGCAGGTTTGGGTTAGGATTATATGCAAAGAGGGTACGGGAATCAGACTCACTGAGTAAATTAGTTACTCACGACTCTTTTATGTGTGCAGGTGACAAGTAGGCAGGGGCTATTTTTAGTTTCGGTGTAAAGGAACATCTAAACCAGCGATAGATTTCTGTTGTCCTTGCAACGATTCTGTTGTTTTATATATGTTAATACGTTGTTGGGCAGTAGGCTTTAGGAAAAACTATAACTTTCTGTAAACTGTTAAAAACTACTAAGTATAAAACATATAAAGAATGTTTATAAATTACGAGTTCCATATGATATTAGTCTTGTCCGGACGAGCCAACTATTAGTCATTACTCGAATGGGTTAAAAAGCCTAGAGTGGTTTCTAATAGGAGCGTTGGTGTTCTAGGATAGCCATTTTAGGGAACATGTATTCGTTTCGGGAACCTCGAATTGGCAATCTTGAAGCATCAACTATGCCATTTCTGGTCAACAATGATCGGGGGTGTCACAAAGGTGGTATCAGAGCATTGTTAATCGATGCTTGAGGGGGACTTGTTTCAAATCTTTTTCGAGTCAAAATGAGTCGCAAGGATAAGTAAGAACAACTGTTTTGTTCCTTTGTTTAGGAATAATTAGTCATGGGTTAAGATAAGTTATCGTGACCTTTGGATGCCGCCAAGACAAATTAGACGGGATGTTGCATACAGACCGATCCATATCTCGTCGTCTCTAGAGTCTTCACCACCACATTCACCTAGCATTATTGTTGAGTTCGACCCATCTAAGGGATCTTCGGATAATGGTTCGATACCGATACATAATTCATCATAGTCATACCATATCAACTATGACACATATCATGCATACGATGCTCCTGACCATTTGGATCCATTTGTGGACATTCACCTGGTTCTTAAGCCTGAGCCTATGCCGATGAGCCAGCTACTGCGAAACAACCAGCAACAACACCAACACCAACGGATCCTGTGTTGGTTGCGATTTTAGAGATGATGACCGATATGGTTCGAATCCAGTAGGAGATGTTAGCAGCACAACGTCCTAGGACACCACCACCTGCACCAGCACCACATCCTCTGGTGCCCAATTTTCTGAAGATCGTGATGTTGATGAAGAACTTGGGGACAACATGATACCGAGGTGGGACCAATCTGTTCGAGGTAGACTCATGGCTACAGAACTTGGAGCGTAACTTTGCTGTAACTCACTGTCCTGACAAGTATAAGAGAGATGTGGCCGTATACTTTTTTGAGAAGGATGCCATGAGTTGGTTGTTGAGCGTTGAGAGACGTTTTGTAGATACACCTTTGAGCTGGAATAATTTCTGTTGGGAAATCCAAAAGAAGTACTTTTAGCCAGAGGCACATGATCGTTTGGAGATGCGATTCATGGAGTTAGAGCATGTTGGTTATTCTGTGAGGCAGTATGAGGCAGAGTTCACTCGTGTTCACCGTTACATCCACTTCGAGTCACATGATGAATCGATGATTATCCGGAAGTTACTTCGGGGACTTCACCCATCTATTCATAGCAGACTTCATGCTGTGGAGTTCACTTACTTAGAAGAGCTAGTTGAGCGCACCAAGAATGTGAAAGAAAACATTACTGTTGAGAGAGGTTCTTCTAGTCATCCTGTACCATCGAGACCCACTCGTATGCCAGCGCAAACTCAGCGATAGTCTTCCTCAGGGATCAGAGGGCGAGGAGGCAGAGGCATACGAGGTGGTTGAGCTCCAGAGCCTAGATCATGACCATTGACTTGTTATACATGCGGGGAATTAGGCTATTATGTGCGAGATTTTCCAGGTAATGGACGTGTGGGATCATCAGCCTTACAGCATGTTACATATTTTACTTGTGCAGAGCAGGGACACTATGCTACTTCTTGTTCACGTACCCATCCAGCCCCGTTAGCTCCGAGGGTACCGGGTGTATCACTCGTGCGCTCTTACTTACCCTTACCACTAGCCAAGTGTCAGGATATAACCGTTAGAGCCTATGCTTTGGAGCTGCGTGGACCGTTGCGACCTCCAAAAGGTCCGATTACAGGTTTGTTCTCTTACTATTGCGTGTTGCATGATTTTTCTTATTTGTTGTTAAAAAAAGAAAAGAAATGTGTGTTAAAGAGAGTTTAAGTTAGTCCCTAGGAACCTTATCCGTGGGTGGCTTTTCTATTCGGGAGCAACCCTTAGTCTTGTAGCTCCTGAAGTAGCTTCCAGGTTTGAAGCCATGTTTACAATTCTGGAAATGAACATTCTCGTCCTAACCCCTGGAGATCAAATTTTGGAGATGAGGGGTTGTATTCTGAGAGTACCTGTTATTGTTTAAGACATAGTCTTTCTAGCCCATCTGTTGGTGTTACCTTTAGATCGTTATGAAGTTATTCCAGGGATTGATTGGCTCTCTAGTTACCAAGCCCACCTAGATTGTGGTCAAGGGAAGATAACCTTTGAGAGAGAAGCATGAGTTCCTTTAGTTTACCAAAGGATTGCACCAAGTTCCAGAGCATCTTTTGTGTCAGCATTGAGAATAGAAAACCTACCTGAGCAAGGGGACGAAGTATATTTGGTTACCTTAACCACGGTGGGAGCAGAAGAGGAGAAGGAGCAGAACATGGAAGATATTCTCGTTGTTAGAGAATATGGAAATGTGTTCCAGGCCTTAGAAGGATTACCACCCTAGAGGAGTAACCCATTCACCATCTTCTTAGAACCTGGATCCACCTCGATAGCTAAGGCACCATATCGAAGGCTCCTGCTGAATTAGCCGAGCTGAAGTAGCAATTGGCAGATCTGTTGGAGAAGGGTTTCATTCTACCGAGTTCATCACCGTGGGAAGCACCTATAATATTTGGGAAAAAGAAGGATGGGATTATGCAGCTGTGCATTGACTATCATAGACCTAACAATGTGACCATTAAAGATAAGTATCCCCTCCCTAGAATTGATGAACTATTGGATCAATTCCAAGGTGTAGGCTGATTCTCCAATATTGACTTAGCATCCGACTATCATCAAATCCAAGTTTCTGAAATCGATATTCAAAAGACTGCTTTTAGGACACACTATAGATACTTTGAGTTCATCTTCATGCTCTTCGACCTTACCAATGCCCCCGCATCATCATGCAGCTAATGAACGAAGTTTTCCGGGATTATTTGGATGAATTCGTGATCATCTTTATCGATGACATCCTTATATATTCGCGGAGTGCGGAAGAACATAAAAGGCATTTACAACTTATTTTGGAACACCTTTAGATATCAAAAGCTCTTTGCAAAGTTTATTAAATGTCAATTTTTGGAAAAGGGAAGTTGGGCTCCTTGGACATCGAGTGTCAGAACAAGGAGTAGCGACAGATCCAAAAAAGATTGAGGTGATTAAAGAATGGCCACGCCCAACCCCTGTTACTGAAGTAAGAAGATTCTTAGGATTGGTAGGTTATTACCGGAAGTTTGTTAAACAGTTTTCATGCATCTCAAAGCCATAACTTAATTAACCAGGAAAGGAGTTGCGTTAGAGCGGAGTAATGAAGCAGAGGAAGCATTTATCCAATTGAAGATTGCCTTAACCTCTGCACCCATCTTGGCATTACCAATACCTAATCAGTCGTACACTATTTATACGAATGCATCTCGTGTTGGGCTAGGATGTGTGTTAATGCAAAAAGATAGGGTAACTGCCTATGCATCAAGACAGCTACAAAAACATGAAGTTAACTCTCCGATCCATGATTTTGGAAATGGCAACAATATTTTTTGCACTTAGAATTTGGTGGTAATATCTGTATGGAGAGAAGATTCAGGTATTTACTGACAATAAAAGTCTATAGTACATCTTCACTCAACCAAAGCTTAACCTAAGACAGAGGCATTGGATGGAGTTTATCGCTGACTATGACATGCAGATTCAATATCATCCAGGAAAGGCAAATGTTGTCGCTGATGCCCTGAGCAGAAGGAAAGTTGATGTCGATACCAAGAAGAAACTCCAAAAGTTGGAAGCAAAATTCAAGATGATCAATATAACAGCCTTAGAAGGAGAAGAAGGAGAACCCTTGGGAATTCAAGAAGTGAGTCAAGAGGCCTACTTCATCATATCCGGGAAGTACAAATGAGAGATGTAAACCTAAGGAAGGTTCGCGAGGAGTTAGATGAAGAAAATCCATGCGAATATCAAGTTGCTAGTGATGGTACTTTGTTACTTAATGGTCGAATAACTGTTCCTAAGGGAGAGGGTCTGTGAGAAGAGATACACCATTCACTTCTGAGCAATCACCCAGAAAGTACAAAAATGTATCGCGACATAAAGAACTATTACTAATGGCCGGGATTCAAGAAGGATGTTGCAACCTAGGTTTCACAATACAAGACTTGCCAGCGGATTAAAGCCAAACATCAGGTTTCGGGAAGTTTACTGCAAAGCCTGCCTATCCCGGAATGGAAATGGGACGTTGTAGCCATGGACTTCATATTTGCGTTACCTCGAGCATCTGGACATGGGAATGATGCAGCGTGGGTCGTCGTGGATCGTTTAACTAAGACTGATTATTTTCTACCGATGAAGATCACTGATAAATTGGAAACCCTAGTAGAGCTGTACTTGGAAGAAATCGTGAAGCTTCATGGAGTACTTGCCAACATAGTATCAGACCGAGACCCTCGCGTTATGGCAAAATTATGGCGAGCATTCCAACAACCCTTAGGCATAGACCTACACATGAGTACTGCTTTCCATCCGGAAACCGATGGTCAGACCGAGAGATTATAAGAACCCTGGAAGATTTACTACGGATGTGTGTCATAGATTTGAATGGGCCATGGGATAAGTTTCTACCACTTATAGAGTTTTCGTATAACAATAGTTATCACTCAAGTATTGGTATGTCACCATATGAATCTTTTGTTTGGAAGACCCTGTAGAACACCGTTATGTTGGACGAAAGTTGGAGAGCAAAGGGTACTTGGCCCAGAGCTTGTAGATGAAGCTATAGAGAAAGTAAGGATCATCCAAGCAAACATGAAGAAGGCACAAAACCGCCAGAAGAAGTATGCTGACTGCAGTAGACTAGAAGTCGTATTTGAAGTGAACGACATGGTGTTCTTGAAAGTGGCAGCACAGAAAGGAAAGGATCGATTTGGAAAAGTGGGAAAGCTGGAAACACGCTAATTCGGGCCGTATAAGATTGTTACAAGAGTTTGAGAAGTGGCTCATCTACTAGAACTTCCGTAGGACATGCATATGCATCCAGTCTTCCATGTGTCCATGTTACGCAAGCATATACCAGATCCAAATATGGTGGAACCTCTGCCTCCGGATAATCTGTAACCCAATCTTACATATCCGGAAGGACCCCTACAAATAGGTGAGCGACGTATTAGAAGACTGAAGAATAGGGATATCCCTCAAGTTCAAGTGTTTTGGGGAAAACAACATAGAGTAGTTATAACATGGGACGATGAAGAAAAAATTAAAGTCAGTCATCCTGAACTCTTTGTAGACACTTGACTTGTTTAATAAAGCTGTATATTATGCCTTATGAATTCGACGACAAATTCTTTTAAGGGGAGGGGGGAGAGTGCAATGACCCTCGCGATCATATAGCATTTTGCTAAGATGGCTGGATAGTGTGAAGCGGAATGCCGAGTGTTAGTTAAGCTACTTGAAAGAAGTCAAAAAATTTAAGTCAGAATCAGGAAGAAGTAGTGGCCGAAAAGATTCCTTAGGAAATTTAGTGGATTGTAAATGCCGACGATTCGACATAAAATTCCGTAGATGATCGGAAAATTATTTGGGAAAATTATTCTTAAGACAATGAAAGAAAAATGGCCTTGACAATATGTGGCAAGAATATTCCCCGGAAAAAATTGAGTTTTCCTCGGAGAAATATTTTTCCCGACTATTCAGCATGTAATCGACACGTTAGGATCCGAGAAACATTTGCTCTGGCATGTTCAGAAGCAGGAAGCAGCAGCCTGTTCGGAAGCAGGTGATGCGACTGCTTGTTTCCTTAACCACTCACCTACCTGTGTGCCTGCCTGTCTGGCCGAGCATGCTAAGTAGGTCGCCATGTGTCACCAAGAGAGACATCTTGGTGTCCACTTGGTTGACTCACCTTAAGCTGCTGAGAGCTTATATATATCAGTTTTCCCCCATCCGACTTGGAGATCTTTCTCGAGGATGGAACTGATGTCGAGATATCTCTTAGCCGACGAACGGAAATTCCTCAGGTGAGCCAGCTGATCCAAAACCGTATGTATTCATCCTCTTTCGTTTCCGATCGTGTATTCGACTATACTTTCTGCTCCAAATTCATCAGGTTATCATAAACTCAGTTCGAAACCTTGTGGAGAAACTGATCGGAGAATACCCGAGACTGGTAGTGTTGGGAGTAATTTAGGCCATGGGGATTCCCCAGGCTTAGATGGAGTACAACAGTAAGACCTCAAAGCAGGGGAATGCCCATAAGAATGATGCCAGACGACGTTGCATAGTTGGAAGCCGGAAGCCATCCGACTGTGTATACCCGGAAGCTGGAGGCCGACCGACCACCACCTCATCTCTATTTTTGTTATTTAACTTAGTAGATAATGATGTGTATTATGTAGATAAAGATGCATATATTTTATAGATAATCATGAGATATCCGATTCTTGGAGGGATACTCATGATCTCGATGTATAAATATAAAACTTAGGATTAAGAGTGAGATATTCACGAAAACCTTAAGCTAAAGAGAACAATAAAAGGAAATCTTTCTCCATTGTCATTCTCGGATAGCTTAAACCTTCTTCCCAACCATTCATATTCGCAACATTCATTGACCTCCAACTTTCGTGGTGCTTACGAAGAACGTCCAAAATCTCCCATAACAGATGGCGCTAGAAGGAGGGGCAAGTTTCTAAAAAACAGCTACTGGCGATGTTGGAGACGATCATGAATCAGCAAACATCACGCCAGTACAAGCAGAGCTCACCTACGAGGAGATGCGATCTCAGCTAGAAACTTTGCAAAAAAGACTAGGAGATGGAGCAGCTTCAAAGGGATCAAACTCCAACTGGAACTGATGCCATGACTGCAGAGCTTCAGACCTTGAGGCAATAGATGGAAGCTCATGCCAAGATGCTCCAGGAGAACTCCCAGCGTTTGTAACAACTGGAGCTAGAGAACGAGACCCTCAGAGAGGCAAACTCAGCTTTGACGGCAAGCCAGGCCACGACCAGAGGTTCAGAGTCCATGTCCCCCGGATGCCAACTCTGGAAACTCCCCCAACCAATAACTCTAGAGACAGGGGAAATCCAGCAGCAACGGGGGCCCAAGAGAACCAGAATCTCGTTCGGGAGAGAGAAGATCCTATGGACGTGGAAGAGCCACAAGCTGCAAATCCAGCCCCACTCTCTGACGAGGCCATACGATTGGAACATATGTTCTCCAGCAAACTGGAGGCGTTGCAATCAGTCATTGAGCGACTTCCGGGCTTCGCACCTGATGGCTCAGTTTTCACCCAAGAAATCACTGCAAGCGCACAGATGTACGTTGTAGTGGTTCGGGATCGAATCCACAGAGACCAGAGAGTAGCACAAAGAATCAAGATCAAACAACGGGCTAAGGCTAAAAAGATGTTTTGTAGAGAGATGCAACTTTCGAAAATAAAGAGAGCAAACAAACGCAGCAGGCAAACGAGATTATAAACAATTCAAACAAGTGTTGGACATCGGGTATTCTCAGGGAAATATTTCATTGTTGACTTAAACTACAGATTAGGGAAGAGGTTAAGAACCGTCTTGAACTCAAATTCCAATCTAGAACTGATCTACTTCCGTAGTATCAGCGCCTTATGCACTAAAAACCTCGAGACTAACTTCCGTTGACCATCGATTTCTAGTCATGCATTACTAACCAATTTGATAGGTTCACAATTCACTTAAACATCAACTTCCGTTGGCTTAAGAAGAATTGCTCATCTATAGTTCTTTCAGGCATTTAATCTTCACCTTCCAGCAGTTAAACAACCTAAGATCAGAAACTAAGTGATCAATTCAGTTTCATGCATTACGATTAACTATAGATGAAGATCCATTAGATACTATCCCTAAACATGCAATTCTATGTCAACATATCATGAATCCCCTTTTGAGAACCCTAAACCCAACGATAAAACTACTCACTCATGCTCAGAGAATCAACACAAATCAAATCAAAGAGAGACATCATTGTATTAATCAAAAGCAAGAGTAAAAATAGGGTTCCGAAAGCTTATTGATCGAAGAACTCAAAGCCTTCTTCTCCCTAGGTTACAAGCTAATCTCTCTGCTCTCTAAAGTCTAAAAAATTGCATTCTAAAACCTAAAAAAACGAGTCTGGATGTTTTAATATGTAATCTGGATCTTCAATCTTCGGTTCTGGTTGAAAATAAGTGGTTTTGGTCGAGTCGGGACAGAGATCGGTCGATCCCTGTCCTTCTGCCAGGATACTCATTTCTGCGCATTCATCTCCTCGTCGCCAGTATGGCAGGTGTTTAGTAAATTGGCCATAACTGTTGATCGCACCGTTGGATTTCCTTCAAACTACCTTAAAATTAAAGCTAACTCACGTGGCTATCTTGTGTCAAAAATTTAGCTCGATCCAACGGTGAGAAGTCAGTAAAACAGGGCCAAAATTCTGATGCTTCAGCATTCCATATATCTATTTTTGGCCCAATTTGTTATGTTTCTCTCCAAAGCAACATAAAACCTGTAAAAATACCAAAGAACACCAAAAGACTCCAAAAAGAACCAAATACATATTAAAACACCATTTTTCTCGAATAAAACAATAGTAAAAACCGATAAAATCCGAATACATCAAATCCCCCAAACTTGAATCTTTGCTTGTCCTCAAGTAAAGGAAACGAAGACTAAGTCTGCATGAAAAGAAACTCAGAAAACAAATGGACTACAGTCTTCCAGTAAACCTTACTCTGCACTACTTTCAGAAACCAATAAGACTCAGAACAGTTAGACATTCTCCCCAAGAATCGCTGCACAACCTCACAAGCCGATCTATACTCTAAAATCTGGACCTGTAAACTCGGCTTCCATGTTATTAACTCTCTACATTCAATTAAACAGGGCGTGAAACTTTACACCAAAGAACTTATAATCAAAGAATCAGGCTTGGTATTTAAGGCTTTTTAGTGGTGAGCCTTAAAGTGTTTGGGGTATGAAAACTGCGTCAGAAATGCAAGAGATTATGCAAAATCGCAGGAGAGAAAGAGTATATTGATATCTATGTCCCCTAACTACCCAAGTACAAACCACCAATCAAGAAAATAAACTAGATATATGCATTCTTCAGGGTGAATCTAATCAACATAATATTATGCAAATGCTAACTTCTAAACCAGATATACAGAAATAATATTAAATTTTCGTTTTTTTTACAGAACAAAAATCTGGTTCAGAATAGCATATTAATGACATTTTTAAATTCTATAACACCCATACAACACGAAGAAATACATCATATCCATTTAAACCACCTAAACACCCAACACCGATAAATCAGACGCTCAGGACCGTGTCTAAGCCACCTAAAACATACAATCCTACCTAAGCAGTCAGGAGGATCATGTCTACCTTATTCTCTCCATTATTTTTACACATGTGTGTACATAAGATGAAAAAGAAATGCATGGACAATCAAGGAGATAAGGCAAAGGGTGTGGTGCCAGACTAAAGATGAGTCTTTACCGAAAAGAATGGGTGAAAAAGAGATGATGGGGATGTAATCCTGAATGATGGTGTTTGATTCCTGATTTAAAGTTCCTGGATCAAAGCATTTAAGATTCATTAACAGCCAAATAAACTAGAGTTAAAAACACTTCAGACAAAAGTCTGAGTTCCAGAGATTTCTGGTGGGGAGTTTGGTCATGAAGTTATTCCGGATTGCCTGCTCTAAAAGTCCAAGTGAAATGGTCAATGAACATGTAAAATAAAGTGCAATGCGTAGAGAAAATAATCTAAAGTCATCATAAAGCATGAAAACAATCCATAACTAACTCAATAAAAGACATAAAAATGACTCAAACAACACCAAAAGAAAAATAAAAACACATAAGTATCCTCCCCTACACTTATCTCACACCGTATCGGTGTGAACCAAATCCAAGGAAGGGGTAAGTATCAAATAAAAAGAAAAATAAAATGAAAAGAAACCGGAAAAAGCAAACTTACCTGAAATCGTGTAAAAAAACCTCGTTTTAGACAGGGCTCGATCGATCCAGGACAGGGATCGATCGATCCTTTTCCGTCTGTCTGGTGATATTTTTCCTGCAATTCAAAGGCTAAAAACACGAAAAACATAAAAAACACCAAAATCCCAAAGACCAAAAGCTAAAAACACTACAAACTAACCAAAAAGAAAAAGAAAAACTACTTAGTGGGTTGCCTCCCACTCAGCGCTTGTTTAGAGTCACGAGCTTGACTGTAATAGCAATGGATCAGTCTGGAAGGGCCTTGGAACTCGCCCCGAAGCAAGCTCCACCAGCGAAGATCTTTAGCTCAAGGATGATGTTCATTGCCTTCTTCACATCATCTGCTCCCCTCTCTCTAAATTCTGGTTAAGGATGGCTCTCACCTTCGGGAAAGGTCGAATCCTGCCTTTACGCTTCACTTTGTACTCAACAGTACTCCCATCACATCCTAAAGGGACCAATGTCAACTCTGAACTCTCCTCAGTAGTGTTTTCTTTTGGTCTCGCCTTCTTGGTCTTGCATTTTCTTACTGTAGAATGAACGTCTCCATCCAGGACTTCTTTGACGTCATTCTTCTCAGTGGTCACCACTGTGTCTTTACTCAGCAGACAATTCTCTTCATCAATCCGAGATAAGGATATCTAAAAAGATTCCTCGGTGTGAGGTTCTCCTGCAGCCTCTTCAATCACCTCAATCAACTTTTTCAACCCAAAATGTTTGCCCATCTATAGTAGGCTTCTTTGTTGACTTCTCTAGATTGAAATGCACATCTAGCTTACCCTACTGCAAATCAATCTGACCATTCTGCACATCAATCATCGCTCTAGCAGTAGATAAGAATGGGTTACCCAAAGATCCTTGGGTTCTTCGTCAAGTTCCAAGACTACGAAAGCAGTGTATACGTAGCCGTTACCAACACCAACAGGAATGTTATCGAGAATACCTATTGGCTT
>OVAN01007740.1:0-19222 GCA_900406275.1 Anastatica hierochuntica | reverse complement strand
GCCCAATAGGCTAATGGTTATGTCAGCCATCAAATGGTTCATAACATTTCTCACTGTTTCCTCGCAATTTTGCGAGAGACAAAATTTCCTTGCAAATTGGTCGTTTTATTTGCGAGATAAATGAGGTCACCATGTTTTTTCGCAAATTTGCAGTTGAATTACGAAGAAAAATATTTTCCAAACAGTTTCCTCGCAAATTCGTCTCAAAATTCAATTTGATATATGCCCAGTAAAAATATTATCGTAATATTTACTTATCTTTCCTCATCGGTGATGATTCATCACAGCAGAATATTTTCTAAACTTCAAACATATTTATAATCCTCACTTCCCAGTCACCATTTCAAGGCTTATCCTTGCATACTTTAACGACATGTAACTTATATAGACCGACTTAAGTTGCCGAAATAGTAATATTGCTTTTGTCTTATACTCCAAACTTCGGATATATACAAACCGACTTACGTTGTTGTTTTTGTCTCAGTACTTAGTTTCTTCTCTATCTCCAGAAACAGAGAAAAGAAACAGAGCACAAATCAAAGGAAAACGTAAACAATGGTAATTGTTCTGTCTTTCTTCTTCCTTCTATTTTCCCCCGTTCTCTTCTCTTTAATTTACACCAAGAGGATTAAAGACTCAACGCTTAATCTTCTTCCGAGTCCACCAAAACTTCCGTTCATTGGAAACCTACATCAGCTTCGAGGATTGCTTCATAGATGTCTTCACGATCTCTCCAAGAAACACGGACCCGTGATGCTTCTCCAACTAGGGTTTGTCCCAGTTGTTGTAATATCATCGAGTGAAGCAGCTGAAGAAGTTCTTAAAACCCATGACCTTGATTGTTGTACACGGCCCAAGTCTCTCGGGATGCAGACGTTTTCGCGTAACGGTAAAGACATTGGTTTTGCGTCATATGGCGAGGAATGGAGAGAGCTTCGCAAGCTTGCTGTTCTTGAGTTCTTCAGCAACAAAAAGGTTCGATCTTTTAGGTATATCCGAGAGGAAGAAAATGACTTGATGATCAAGAAACTGACAGAATCAGCTTTGAAGCAATCTCCAGTGAATTTGAGCAAAACTTTGTTCTCTCTAACTGCGAGTATAATATTTAGATCCGCGTTTGGAATTAATTTCTATGAAAGCAAGCATTTCGATACGGAAAAGATTGAAGAATTGATGTTTGAAGCTTTGAAAAATATGTCTTTCAAATTCTCTGATCTTTTCCCTATTGCTGGTCTTGGATGGTTTATGGACTTTGTGCTAGGACAAAATAAGAGACTTCATAATGTTTTCACTGAGGTTGATACTTTTGTGAAGAAAGTGGTTGATGATCACGTCAAGAATAAGCATGGAGCAACAACTCGAGATCGTCCTGATATTGTTGACGCAATGTTGAATATGTTAGATAAACAAGAAGAAAGTGGTTCCTTCAAGATCACAATGGATCATCTTCATGGAGTTGTCTCGGTAAGCGAATAACTAATCTTTAGTTTACAATTCTTGAATCTAAAGTCTGACCTAAACGTCTTTCTTGAGCAGGATATATTTCTAGCTGGAGTAGATACAAGCGCCATCACAATGATTTGGGCAATGGCAGAGCTGGTTAGAAACCCTACAGTGATGAAAAATGCTCAAGACGAAATCCGAACTTATGTTGGAATCAAACAAAAGGAGAGAATCGCGGAAGAAGATCTAGACAATCTTCAATACGTGAAGCTTGTGGTGAAAGAAACCTTAAGACTACACCCAACAGCTCCTCTGCTACTCCCAAGGGAAACAATGAGTCAAGTAAAGATTTGCGGCTACGATATTCCCCCGAAAACCCTTCTAGTGGTTAATGCTTGGTCGATAGGGCGAGATCCTAAACACTGGGAAAATCCCGAAGAGTTCATCCCAGAGAGGTTTGTGAATTGTCATGTGGACTACAAAGGACAAAGCTTTGAGATGTTGCCTTTTGGTTCTGGTCGGAGGATGTGCCCAGGGATGGCTTTAGGGACTACGACCGTTGAATTGGGACTCTTAAACTTGCTTTACTATTTTGATTGGAAAATGCCTGAAGAAAAAGATGTGGACATGGGAGAAGCTGGTGATGTTACTGTTCATAAGAAAGTTCCTCTTGAGCTTCTTCCTATTCTTCGCAAGTAGTGGGGTCACAATATCTTGATGAAACAGAAAGTTGAATGTGTAATAGACTAGACTTCAGACTAGAGTTATGTTGTGGTGTGTTGAATTTTTAAGAATAAAAAATGTTGGGAGGAGAAGAGTACGCCAGTAAATGGTTGCATAATTTTTGTTGTCATCTCAATGGTTGAATCTTATAGTGTTTCGTCTGAGCCAATCCCCGAAGACGTAGCCACTGATTGGTGAAATTCGGGTAAACAAATCTCTTCTGTCGTCTCTTGTTTTCTTCTGATTCTTCTTCTCCTTCTTCATTTTCTCAAATCGAATTTATTCGACGTCGTGGATCGATCGTTTCCGTGTGTTGATTGTGATTCCTGAGAGCAACAAATGGTATCAGAGATTTGGTGATAGAAGCTACGATGCCGAATGATCGGATCGAGGTAGAGAGGTTTGATGGTAAGGAAAATTTTTAGCTATAGAAGAAGAGGATGCTTGCGTATCCATCTTAAAAAAATTTAAGAAAAACAGAACAAACAAGAAAAGAAATAGGAAGAAGAAGAGAGTCGACCAAAAAACTTTATTTAGAGTTAGGATTTTAGCTTTCATACCATGTCAAATATCACAAGAGATTGAAAAAAAAATCTCTGTCTATTATCGTTCAAGACAATGCCTTATATACAAGCAACAAACGACTTTAACATATGAATACCCTAATGGGCTAACCGAAGTTAAGACCATCTGGTCCCTAATGGGTTTTTTAGGGCGTGGGACCCCCAAAAAACTTAAGAAACGTGCCTTCTAGAGCCAAAATAAGAAACGGGTTTCGTGTGTTTCTTGCACTGTTCGCGGACTCCACTGACACGGGGCGGTCCGCGATTAGTTTACTTTTTAATTTTTTTTAAATCAGGAAAAAAAATAATAAAATAAGAAACCCAGATGGGGTTTCTCCGATAATGGTGCTCTAATAGGATGTGGTAACATATGGCCCAATACTTTGGGGACAAGGTTAGAGATGTCAAATGGGCTTCATGACCATGAGCTTCTCCTATCTAAATTTAAATCGGGAGAAAAATGCATAATCACATTTTTAGCGGGAAAACACATAACCTTTTTGGCGGAAAAAGATAGAACATGTTTTGGCGGGAAAACGCGAAGTCCTGTATGGCAGAATCCCATTTGTTTGGTGGAAAAAAACCAAATCCTTATATAGTATGAAAAATGTGGAATCATGTTTTTCGTAGAAAAATGCAAAATTATATATTTGGCGGAACAAGACGAAAATGCGTTCTTTTCGGTATATGGGGAATCCGGTGAATTACTTTTTGTGAAAAAACGTGGAATCCTGCTTTTAGCGTGAAAATATAGAATCACGTTTTCGGAAAAACGTGAAATTCTATTTTTGTCAAAAAAATGTGAAAATGTCGAATCGCGTTTTTGAAAAATATGGTGAACCATGTTAGTAAATTATTATGGAACAATAATGTGAAACTAAAATATAATAAAATATGATAATTAATTTAAAATATATAACATACATATTAATTAAAATGTTCATGGTTCAATTGTTATGAACATATTATAGACAACTAGCATATTTGGACTTCGTCATATTTGAACATGACCATAATGTGGTGTGACTATCAATTGTCCAGAAAAATAAAATGTTCATCTGCATAAATTCATGTCTATTTGTACATGGACAACCTAATTGACACTTTTAGAAAAGATTCGTTGTGAGGAATGTTTATTTTTATTACGAATCACCGAATATAGGTTGATCGGATGTATTTTTGGGTTCTTACACTATGTAATGGCAAACTTTAGAGGATACAATTCAAAAGCCCCTTTCTCTTAACTTATCAACTCAAAAGCCCCTCACAAAAAATAACATTTATAATCATATCTTTTTAATCCGAAAAATGAGTGAATTATATTTAAACCCCAACTAAGTTGTGGGAATTACAATCTCCACCAGAGTTTTATCCACCCGACCCGAATTAGAGGATCCAACCCGATTTATTAATTTTTTTTTATTTTAGAAGAGAAATTCAAACAAAAAGTTGCTCAAATAACAAACCCTTAAATCAATTTTGAATTTAAAATCGTCGCTTTGAACAATATTAGCAATCGTCTTCTTCAAAGTGAAACTAGGGAAACTAAGAATCGGTTTGTCGAGAAAGCTTGATTTTCAAAATCGTAAAAATGGTTGAAATGAGGCAGGGTGAGAAGAAGGAGAAGGAAGAAACAGAGAAGGTAATCGCGAAGGAGTAAGTCGAAAAGAGGAACGCGAATCCGACGAAAGAAGTGGATAAGAAGTCGAAGAAGGCAAAGTCGGCGAAGACTATTGCTGCTGTGAAGATTGCAGAGCCAACGGAGAAGACAGAGGCTTCGAATCTGGTCGATGGAGCGATGAAATCGAGCAGGGATGAGTCATCGGCGGCGCCGATAAATGTGCTAGTGGAGGCTGCATGGAGGATGTGGTGGAGGTTGCGGTGCCGATAAACGACGATGTAGTCATTGAAGGTGAGGAGGCCGCCTCAAGTGACAGCAGAGACAAGGATGCAAACAAGGACGAGGATGAGGACGAGGATGAAGAATTTCTTGGTGCACACAGTGAAGAGGAACCAACAGATCGTGAGGATGAAGAAAAGGAGGATGCTAACAATGGAGAGAAAGCAGTAAATGATGGAGAGGAAGCAGTAAATGATGAGGATGAAGAGAAAGATGCAAACAATGAAGAGGAAGCAGTAGATGGTGAGGGAGAAAGTGAATATGAAGGAGAGGATGAGAGGGATCGGTTTGCAATAGTTCCTAGTAGTAATTGATTTTGATTTGTACCAGTCACATTTTGTTTTGGGAGGAACAAGTGGGTAGAAGTATTGGGTAAAGTATGCGTAATACAAGGGTAGAAGTAGTGAGAAATTTCTAATAGCTGTGGTAGAACTGTATGTTACATGGGGTAGCACTGTATTGGAGTGCTGATGTATTACTGATAAAACTAGGCTAGAACTGTATCTAACTTGAAGGAAGATTTTATGGCTATCAAAACAGCTCGAATGTACTTCTTGTCAACGGAGTACAAGAAACAAATAAAGCTGGGGACAAGGTGCTTCATAGCAGAAGCTATTGACACTCTTGCGAACTTGAACCCAAAGCTCAGTCTGTTAGAGAGAAGGTGGTTTGAGGAGCATCCTCAATTCAAACACCTGTTCCACATGAAAATAGACAAAAACCACAAAGTTCAGGTGATGTGGATGTTGTTGTTGCGAACTGCCGAAATCTCCAAGCGAAAAGAAGTGTGATTCATCGTCAATGGCGTTCCCATCTGGTATGGCCTGAGGGAATACACATTGTTATCAAGACTAGACTGCCGCAACTATCCTCTCGGGTACAAGAAGATGGGTAGTACATATTTTGTGAAGTGACATTTCAAGGGAACAATAAGGTTGGAGGATGTGAAAGCAAAGCTAGAGGGAATGGGACCCCATAGAGACAGACTAAAGATTGCGGTCATGTACTTCTTAATAAGTGTGGTTTGCGCGCAAACCAAGAGTGGAGATGGTGCAAAAAATGTTTTGGATTTTTTCCGAAGAGCAGTGACTGATCTTGAGTTCTGCAAGACCTTTCTGTAGGGGAGATACTCCTACGGTTACATGTTAAAGGAGATCTCTCACACCCTAAATCATTTTAAAGGTCAAGTGAAGGAGAAGGTTTTATGGCCTCTTCCAGGTTTCTGTATTCCACTGGAGGTAAGTAAAAGAGCATTACGACATTGCTATTATTGTTTATTTTTACAACGTAAGAAATTTTTTGTTTCGTAGCTTCTTGCTTTTGAGGCAATTCTGCAGTTGGGAATTAGGTTAACAGAACCTGTTGAAAATGCTGATATGAACTGTCCGAGGATGTGCAAGTCAACATTCAAACCAAGTGAAATGAAAGGGTTTCCTCTTTCAAGAATATATGAGGAATTGGACACAACTAAGGTAAAGTATTGGTTTTAACTAGTCGATGAATTTGTAGAAATTTGTTATAACATTATGGTTTGATATTCACAGGACATTGAAAGCGTACTGGCCACCAAAAGTATTGAAGAAGAAGCTCTCCTGCTTGAAATCACGGAAGCGGATGACGATGTTGATGAGACATGTCTTGTTTCGACAGTTGGGTTAAGCGTCTCGGAGAAGGGTTGAAGATCTTTTTTGAAGACATGTACCAAGAAGATGTTGCCTCCTGAGAAGAAAACATAGAAGAGGCAGAACAAGCAGCTCAGCCTCCCAGTGAAGGCTCCACTCCCACTGATATGTGAGATGTTATGAAATTTGTTAAGAAGATAGGAGAGAAACTAAACATAGTGGAGAAGAAGCTTGAAAAATTGGAGAAAAGGTTGGCACCAATTGAGGCGTTTGTCAATGAAACTCGGAAAAGAAAAAAGATGGATAAATGAAGCGAATAAAAACTTGAAAGTCGTTGTTGTGTGAACTTAATTAATTGTTTTCTGTTTTGGTGATGTTGTGCACAACTTAAACTCTATTTAATTCTAAATTTGGTGAACTTCAATGGAGGTCAAAATCTTAACAAAATATATTAGATTAGATAAGATTAGATTAGATTAGATTAGATTTTTTTTTTTAACGCTAAGTGACATGTTATTGAGAAAGAAAACAGAGGACTCAATACAAAAGGGAAATGATGCTCATCACCCAACAATGACTGAGACCTAAGCAAGTAGTAAAAAGGAAAGGTTCACAGCACCAAGATTTAAAGAAACGAGAAACAAAGATTTAGAAAACGTGAACCGAAACAGAGGCAGACTCAATTTGGAGTTATGACTTGGACCACAAGTTAATCGTTCTTTGCTTCTTCCAGAAAAATCTCAGTGAGCCAACAGGGACCTGCAGAAGCTATATATGACTGGTACCTTTTCCCAGCAATTACACTATCTGCTATCATCGTTGCAGCTCTGTTAGCAGTGGCATGAACAACTTCTATTTCCCAGAACACAAAGTTATGAAGTTTAGCTTGAATAGCATAGAGAAGAGATCTGTAAATCGGATAATCACCAGGTCGGAGCAAGACTTCTTTGATCTCACTTGAGGAGGATTCCAAGATAACTGATCTAATTCTAAGGGAGACCATGCTTTCAATCGTCCAAAGAAAGCTAAGCAGTAGGGACTCCAAAATCGAACCCGTGGCCGAGAAGGCTCTTCGGCTATGGTGGACTACTACACCAAGGTGGTTTCGTGTGATCCAGGCTGCACCACAGTTCACATTAGCATTTGACCACGCTGCAGCAAAGTTACATTTAACATTATCAACTGGTGGTTTCTTCCATCTTGCGAGGCTTCGAGAGGATAAAGATTGAAGTGCAAGTTTTTCTTCCGCCTCTATGTGTGAGATAGTGACCCATTCATTGTATTCCTCTTGTGCTTTGGCAAGGATGAGCTGAGCTGAAGAGCTTTTCCTTTCAAAAATAGCCTCGTTTCGAGCTTTCCAAATAAGCCATAAGAGCCATGGGAAAGCAGCTTTCCAGTCCTCTGTATTTTCCTGTTTATTACAGCAAGCAAACAGATGGTGGACATTAAGGAGGACAGAGGTGGAAGAGAAGCCTCTCGGTGGAGGGGGGAAACCTGTTAAGTTTCATACTTCAACCGCAATAGGACATCAAAACAAAACATGGCAAATGTTCTCAGTGCTTAAGCCACACAGACGACATAAGGGATCTATAGGAATGTTCCTTGTTAATAGTTGTTGTGCAACCGCCAAGGCACCAAACATAGCCCTCCATAGGAAATGTTTAATCTACGGGAGAGTTTTAAGCTTCCACACACGAGACCACACACTTCTTTCCACCGGTGGTACCAAAGGGACAGGAGGTAACGAGCTAAGACGAGACTTCTCCAGTAAATGATGACCGACTTGTACAGAGTACGCCCCTGTTTTTGAACCAAACCACACGTAAGAATCAGGTAATTGAGGATCAGGTTTAATCTTGAGAATTAGAGCAACATCTTCGGCAGTGAAGCTACGCCTGACCAAGGATACGTCCCATTGACCCGATAAAGGATTTAGGAGATCATGAACTCTTTCTATGGATTCAGAGGTATCTACTCGTTGTTATGGAGGGCGTGGAGAATGGTCGGCAAGCCAAGCATCTGTCCAGACTTTAGTATCTCTTCCATCGCCAATGCTCTTTAGCAGACCCAAAGATAAGAGCTCTCTCCCATGAAGAATGCTACGCCAAGCGTAAGAAGGCCTCAGACCAAAACCACAGTCCATAAAGGATTTGTTATGATAGTAATGGCCTTTATAAAGTCTTGCAACAAGAGAATTCAGGTTAATCAATAACCTCCACGCTTGTTTACCCAAAAGAGCTTGGTTGAAATTACTAAGATCGTGAAAACCAAGACCTCCTTCCTCTTTGCTTCGACAAAGTTTATGCCAAGCTACCCACGGTATTTTTCTCTTGTTCTCTCCGTTGCTCCATCAAAATTCAGTGATGGCGCTTGTTAGCTTCTTACAAAGGTCCACTGACAATTTGAAACAGGACATCGCATAGATAGGAAGCGCTAGCCCCACCGATTTCAATAGTATTTCTTTTCCACTAAGTGACAGATTCTTCGAGAACACACTTTAGAATCTGTTACGAAACTTCTCATGTATAAAACTAAGGAGTTTCCTTTTGGATCCACTAAAACACTCAGGCAAACCGAGATAGGTTCCTTCCCCACCTTCTTTCTCGATACCAAGGATAGCTTTAACCGCAATCTTTCTCTCATCCTCTACTGAAGCACCAAAAATTATAGATGACTTGAGCTTGTTCACTGTTTGTCCCGAGGCTGAACCATAGCGTTGAAGACATTCCACTATTCCTTCGCATTGTATCGGAGTGGCCTTGCATAAAAGCAAGTTATCATCGGCAAAAAGGATATGGTGAATACTTGGGCATTGAGGTGAGATTTTCAGCCCCGAAATAGAACCAGTACATTCTGCCTTGTTTAAAGTATGCACTAATGCTTCAGCTACAAGTATGAAGAGAAAGGGAGATAAAGGATCGCCTTGGCGGATCCCTCTCTCGGGCTTGATGAAACCATGAGACTGACCATTAAGAAGCACGGTGTAAGAGACCGAACAAACACAAGCCATGATCCAAACTATCCATTTACGCTCAAAACCCATCCTTTCGAGAAGTGATTCGATAAAACACCATTCGACCCGATCATAAGCTTTCGACATGTCCGTCTTGATAGCCATATAATCTTTAGAGACAGAGATATTTGTTCTAAGAGCATGGATGAGCTCGTGAGCAATCAAAATGTTGTCCGAGATAAGACGACCAAGAGATGAAAGCACCTTGGGTATCCGAGATTATATTCGATATAATCTTTTTCAATCGCGAACAAAGAACTTTAGAGATGACTTTGTATTGGACAGTACACAAGCTTATAGGTCTCATATCACCCATTGAAGAGGGATTGACAACTTTCGGTAGTAGACAAATCTGAGTGTGATTCCACTCTTTGGGGAGAATAGAAGTAGCGAAGAACTTCTTAATTTCCTCAATCATACTCGGACCAACTATAGGCCAAAACCTTTTGTAGAAAGCACCAGAGAAGCCATCTACGCCCGACGTACTGCCACTCTTTATCGCGAAAGCTGCTAGCCGAATTTCTTCCTCAGAAACAGGAGCTGTTAGGATCCGATTCATCGCCTCAATGACCACGCTTGGAATGTTGTTGAGAACCGAATCCATATTGCAAGGGTTAGAGCTCATAAAGAGTTCTTTATAAAACTCAACCGCTATATTTCCTTTGGAGCCTTCTGCGAAATGTTCCACACCGTTGGCATCTTTAAGAAAGATCACTATGTTCTTAATTTTTCTACTCTTCACTGAGTTGTGGAAAAATCGAGTGTTTTGATCCCCTGCTTTAAGCAACTCAGTCCTACATTTTTGCTTCCAAAAAGCTTCTTCTTCCTTATAGGCTAGAACCAAATCAGATTTTAAATTCTGCATTAAAAGACGATTGGGAACATGTTTAGAGATTTCCTGTTCTAATCGCGAATGTAACCGACGCAGTTTATCTCCAGAGTTCAAGTCTGACCATCTTTTCCATCGCGACAGTTCTGATCGGCAATTGCTAATGCGATCCATAAGTGGAATATGCTCATTCATTGACTCTTTCAATCAACCCTTTTTAACAATCTCGTCAATCCCTAATTTGTGTAAACATCTCTGGTAAAAAAAGAATCTACCACGTCCACGTTCATCAAGTTCCAAGGCAAATCTAATCATGATAGGATGATGGTCCGAACCCCATAGATCGAGGTAGGTCATGTTAGAACACGAGAACAAGGTGAACCATTCATCATTGCCGAAGCTGCGATCCAAGCGACATTGAACCCAGATATTGTCGCGCCAACCACCCCAAGACAAACAGTTGCCAAAACTACGTAACTCCTTTACTTTGGAATTAGAAGCCATAGTTCTAAAGTTCCAAAAGGTTGAATCATCTCGGATCGTACCCCCAACCTTCTCATCATTACTCATAAGCTCGTTAAAGTCACCAACCAAGATCCAAGCCTCATCTCTTTGATACCTAATATCAGTAAGATTGGACCAAACTTCTTGACACTTAGCACGTACGAGATCACCGTATACACAAGACAAGAAGAAAACAATTGACCCCATTTGGACTCGCAGGTCAATAATCCTCTTATCAGCAAACAAAACATCTACACCAAAACTTTTCTTCCAAAAGACAGCTAAGCCTCCACTAAAACCAATAGGCTCCACCGTCTTCATCTCATCATAACCCAAACTCTGCTTTAAACCAACCACATACTCATCTTTTTGTTTCGTTTCCATTAAAAATAAAAAATCCGGAAAATGTTCTTTGCGCATCTTCCGAAGACGTTGAACCGTCTCAGTGCTACCCGCACCTTGACAGTTCCAGCTCAGAATGCTCATTGATGAAGCAGCGGCTTCAAACCAAAAGCCACCATAACGTCTTGGTTTTTTGGAGATTTTGTGATCGATGTATCGATTACTAGAACAACTTTGCGTTTGTTGAGGGTTTCACGAAGGTCAGACCCATCTTTAGCTCTAACCTGAGGAAACTCTGTTCGTACATTTAGGTCAGGTATGACAGGATCCGGACGAGACTTTCTCTGCCAAGACGGAGGTCTACGACGTGAAGCCTTTTTAGTTTTAGAGGACCCAGCCAAAGAGTCATTAAGACCCATTTGGAAACCCGTAGATCCACCAAGAGACTGAGATAAAGCAACACTAGCTTCCGAGGAGGGTTCCTGTTCATCCCCACAAAGAATTCTCTGTCCCAAAGCAGAGTAAATCGGGCCTTTATCACGTAAATTGATACGAGACTATTGATGGTACTGAGCTTCAAAGTCAAAAACTCTCCCCATTGATTTACTAGCCTGGAGAGTAATTTTAGGCAGACAAAGTGTAGAAACTTCTAAGTCTTTCTCAATGGGTTGATGTACCCTTTCAATACGAGCATTTCTCTCGGTTGGATCGGCATGAGAAATATATAGAAGAGCCATCCAACGATTTTCCGGGGAAAGGCTTGGGAACAGAGGAGGAAAGCCCGGGGGTGGGTTCATCCGGGGCTCATAATCACTAGACGAAGCAAGCTGTTCCGGGGGAGTAGACTTTCCGGAGCCTACAACACTTGAAGAGAGACCACGTAGTCCATCATGAGAGGGGTTTAGCAGCAGACACTGTCTCTTTTCATGAGTCAGTCTGAGGTAGTAGAAATAACATTTCCGTATTCTCTCATATTCAAAATTGATGATCACCGATCCACCTTTCGGCAAATTCATAACTTTTGACTTCCAAGCCGGTTTTGTGATATCGTAGTGAATCTTAACATGGACATACTCTGTTTTCTGAGAGACAGTTTGGTCATATTCGATCTCATCCACACGACTAATAACTTTCCCAAGAGACCTGATCGTATCTATGGTAAAAACAGGGCATGGAATGTTGCTTATCCTAACCCAAATATCTAGAGATACCAAGAAGTCTTCAGGAGGAGATTCCGACCAGCGTTTGAGAATCATAGTCCAATTATTAAAAGACCACGGAGTATCTTTCAGAACTGTAACAATGACCTCTTCCCTTTCAAATAAAAACTGGAATCTGTCTTTCAAGAGGGCAATCCCTCTAACTCTATCATAGACTCGCCAAAGGTCCGACATTGTTTCCATCATCTTGGCCATTGATTGAGCTTCCGGGTTAAGGAGTCTCCCTACCAGGCTGAGAGAATTATCACAGAAGGCTTGATATAGAGGGCTATCAGGGAGATTGATCAGTTCATAGTCTTGAAGACTGATGGCTTGTAAGGATAAGCAAAGTTGATCCGTCATCGGAGATGCAGGCTTTTTCCGGTCAAAAGCAGCAGCAGCTGCTTGTCGCGGAGAGAGAGGGGGCAGAAGGTCAAAGGCGATTGATTGAAGGGAGCCTTTAATGGCACAAAATTTGGCTATGTGTTTACGGGAATTCATGGGAATCAAGAGATCTAATTTCTCCTCAATAGACCGAAAAAAGGAAGGTATAAGAGTAGAAAAGGCAAAGAATAAGTTATAAGAGAAAAAGGAAACAAGATAATTGACAGGAGTTAAGAACATAGACCGTAGCGTGATGCGGCAAATAAACAAAACCACTCCAACTAAGGGAGGGAAAATTTTAAAGAGAAAGCAAACCTTCTAGACTAACTAGAAAGGGCTAACCAAATAGCAATTAGTTTTTCTCCAAAATGTTAAGACATGAAAGTATAATTTAGCATAAACTGAAATAAACAAAGTCATAAACAGAACTAAACATAAACTGAACTGAAATAAACATCCATACTGAACTACAAAGTCATATGCTCCTCAAATGCTCCTTAAGCTTTCCCAACTCTTCAGCCATCTCATCCATACGTTTCTTTCACAAATAAAAAGTTCTCGAAGACATTAAAAAATATTATTATACAGATATAGTCTTGAAAAATAATTTATATAAACTATAAAAAACTTAATTAGTCATATGTGTTTTTAGATAAAGAAATATCCTCAACTGATTTAATTCACGGTATTTCAGGTGTCGATTCTAATCCAAACTGAATCCGAACTTGTACGGCTATCTCAAAAAACAAGAAAATCTCAAACTTAAATCCGAATCTAAAACTCGAAATAACTAAAAATCTAAAAAATTTGAACCAAAAGTTAAACCCTGAACTCGAAATAACCGAACATCCCAAATCTGATACTCGAAAAATATAAACATGTTATTGAATACTTACATATTAATAAAACACTGCATAGTAGGGCGGATCAAATTCTATTATTATATATATAAATGTGAATGCTTTTATTTACTATAATACACAAAAGAACAAAATTTTGAAAAAATAACAAAAGAAAAACAAAAGAGACATGTGTCCGCCCGCATGGTCCATAACTAAATGTATCATATAACGTTCGTTCTTGCCAACCTGTAAAATGCAAATGATATATTTTGTTCTACAAAATGACTCTTGTTTGTTTCTTCTATAATCTTAATTATTATTCCTTAGCTTGCACTTTTATATTCTGATAACTGTTCAGTTTTGCATCTTTTTATATGATTTTCTTCTATATACAACTTCTCATTTAACTGTTAATAGTTTAAAATAAATATTCACGAGAAACTCGAATGTCACTCCCTTAGTTTTCTTCTCAAACAGAGTGACAACTATAAAACGACAGAGCACAAAACAGAGGAACTAAAAGCAATGGCGATTCTTATATTTCTCTTGCTTCTACTCCTTCCTCTTCTCTTCTCCTTACTCTACACCAAGAAGATCAAAAACTCAAATAATCTTCCTCCGGGTCCAACAAAACTTCCGATCATCGGAAACCTACACCACCTCCAAGGGCTATTTCACAGATGTTTTCACGAACTCTCCATGAAACATGGACCTGTGATGCTTCTCCAACTAGGGTGTGTTCCAATGGTCGTGATATCATCGAGTGAAGCAGCTGAAGAAGCTCTTAAAACACATGACCTTGAGTGTTGCACAAGACCTATCACTATCGCCTCAAGGGTTTTATCGCGTAATGGTAAAGACATCGGCTTTGGGGTATACGGAGAGGCCTGGAGAGAGCTGCGTAAGGTGGCGGTTCGTGAGTTTTTCAGCGTGAAAAAGGTTCAATCTTTCAGGTATGTTAGAGAGGAAGAGAATGACTTGATGGTCAAGCAACTGAGAGAATTGGCTTTAAAGCAATCTCCTGTAGATTTGAGCAAAACCCTTTTTTGCTTAGCAGCGAGCATTGTTTTTAGAACCGCCTTTGGACAGAGCTTCTTCGAGAATAAGCATATCGATAAGGAAAAGATCGAAGAACTAATGTTTGAAGCTCATAGAAATATGGGTTTCAAATTCTCTGATATTTTCCCTGTTGCTGGTGTTGGATGGTTTATGGACTTTGTGTTAGGAGAACATAAGAGACTTCACAATGTTTTCGTAAAGGTTGATACTTTTCTTAATCATATAATCGATGATCATCAATCAAATGACTCAACTCGAGACCGTCCAGATTTCGTTGACGCTATCTTAGATATGATACATAAACAAGAAGAATATGGATCTTTCAAGCTCACCATTGATCATCTCAAAGGAATCAACCAAGTACGCAAACAAATCTCTCTTACATCATGATTCTTGAATCTAACTTTGTATATTCTTAATCAACTATCTAATGCCTTTTTTGTTGACCTAGAATATATACCTTGCTGGAATAGACACAAGCGCCATAACCATGATTTGGGCAATGGCAGAGCTTATTAAAAACCCTAAAGTGATGGAAAAGGTTCAAGGCGAGATTCGATCTTGTATTGAAATCAAACAAAATGAGAGAATTGCAGAAGAAGATCTCAATAAGCTTCAATACTTGAAGCTTGTGGTGAAAGAAACCTTAAGATTACACCCAGCAGCTCCTCTGTTACTCCCAAGAGAAACAATGAATCAAATCAAGATCCAAGGCTACGACATTCCACCGAAAACCCTTCTAGTGGTTAATGCTTGGTCCATAGGGCGAGATCCTAAACACTGGGAAAATCCAGAAGAGTTCATGCCAGAGAGGTTTGTGGATTGTCATGTGGACTACAAAGGACAAAGCTTTGAGATGTTACCATTTGGTTCTGGTCGGAGGATGTGTCCAGGAATGGCTTTAGGGATTGCCACAATTGAATTGGGACTATTGAATCTGCTTTACTACTTCGATTGGAAATTGCCTCATGAGGAGAAGAAAGATATTGACATGGAAGAAGCTGGTTATGTTACCGTTGTTAAGAAAGTTCCTCTTCAGCTTCTTCCTATTCTTCCTCAAAGACATGTCACTGAGTAAAGAAGTTGAAAACTATGTGAAAGACTGAATGGTGTTGTTGTCTTTTAATAATGAAACTTGATCGGAAACTAATGTTGTTATTGTTAGTGTGACATCATGAGCCTCATGGGTTTATATTTTAGGGTCTTATCAATTATTTATGTGATAAGGTTTAGAATCTCTAAGTTTTTACAAGATATCAAAAGAAAGTACCAAACGTTCTTTTAGATAGAATTTAGAGTAAATTTCAACAATAACCAATAAAGCGGATATTAAAAATCTAACATTAAAAAAAAACGAAGAAAAAATTAGGAAGGTTTTGCTAAAGCGGTAGCCTTTGGCAAGAAAAGAAACAAACTTGGACTTAACACAAACACTAAAACCCACTATTGAAGAGCCCAAACCTAAAAACAACATCACATAACATTCTTCTTCCTCAATCTTATCTTACAGAGGTAAAGACAAAACATATGAAACAGAGGATGGTGAGCACGAAGGTGCCTCAGTCAAGGATAAGAGAGAATCAATCCGTACGAGCCTTAGGATCAGCACTCACAATCGATTTGATGTTCTAAGATTGAAGGAGGATTAGACGCTTGTCACCAGATTAGGTAGTTGTATTGTGTTTAAATAATGAGCTCTGTAATCAATCTTATTCAAGGTGAAAATCAATAAGAAAAGCTTCTCTTCTTCATCTTCTTCAATTTCTCTTTTCGCTTTCATGGTATCAGAGCCATGAAGCTCTCTTATCATGTTCTTAGTATCTCCAACTGTGTTACCATTAAACTCACTCAAAGAAATTACATTGTTTGGAAAAGTCAGTTTGAATCATTTCTGTCTGGAGAGGGCCTTATAGGTTATGTCGATGGCTCTCTGCAACAATCCCTTCAAGCTATTCCGATACCTGGAATCGACGGTGGTGTCAGAGAATTCATAAATCTAGATTTCAACGAATGGCAGAAAGAAGATCAAATAGTTAAAGCTTGGATTTTGGGGTCTTTCTCAGAAGACATCTTAAACATCGTAATGGGTTGCACAACCTCTCATGAAGTCTGGATCTGTCGTCAAAACACTTTAATTGAGTGTCTTCTTCCGGACTTTTTGAGCTTCAGCGAAAGCTTCAAACCACTTCCAAGGGAGATAAAACTATGGCCGATTATCTGTGTGACCAGCTTGCTTCGCTCGGGAATCCAGTCAGCGAAAACATGAAGATTTTCGCAGCCTTACACGGGTTAGGAAGGGATTATGAACCCATCAAGACCAGTACCGAAAGCTCCATGGATTTGCATCCCTCACCCATGTTTGAAGATGTGATTCCTCGACTTACCAACTACGACAACAACAAAACCCAAGCTTACTCTGAAGAGACACAAGTCACACCTCATCTTGCCTTTAACATTGTAAGAACATCTCAGAATCACTTTTACAACAATCGTGGCAGAGATTATGGCATATATGGTGTGTCTAGGGGCTGAGGTTTCTTTTCAACAAAAGGTCGTGGTTTCCACCAGCAAATCACTGCTCCAACTGTGTCCTCTAGTTTTGTGTCTTCTGACTCATCTAGCGTCTATGGTGATGACAAACCCATTTGTTAAATCTGTGGGAAACTTGGGCATCATGCTCTTAAATGCTGGCACCACTTTAACAATGCTTATCAGCATGAGGAAGTGCCAGTAGCTCTTGCTGCCTTACGCATTCAAGATGTAACAAAACCAATCTGGGCACGAGTGGTTCCCCGATACTGGAGCTACCTCACACATCACCAATTCGCTCCACAATCTTCAACATGCTCAATTCTATAATGGACATGATGTTGTGATGGTTGGAAACGGTGAATACCTCCCAAATACGCATACATGGTCAACCTGTCTGCCTTCAAACTTAGGTATATTACCACTTAAGGATGTATTGGTCTGTCTAGATATTGCCAAATCTTTGCTCTCTGTGTCTAAACTTACTTCTAATTATCCGTGTATATTTGAGTTTGATTCTAATAATCTATGTATCAAGGAAAAGGACACTCAGAGGCTGCTCACTCTGGGAAGAAACCATGATGGTTTATATGTTTTGAAGGATCCTCCAGATAAGGCTTTATATTCCTCTAGGCAATAATCTGCTAGTTTTGCGGTTTGGCATAGAAGATTATGACATGCCAACTACAAGATCCTTCAACAACTTGCCACTAAGAAGCTGATTCATGTCAATAAAGAAACCAACAACAATATGTGTGAACCCTGCATGATTGGGAAAAGTAGTAGATTGTCATTATCTAGTTTTGTTTTTGAATCTGTTAGGCCATTGGAACGTGTTCATTGTGATCTTTGGGGACCCTCTCCTATCACATCTTTGCAAGGGTTTAAGTACTATGTAATTTTTATAGATCAATGGTCAAGATATTGTTGGTTTCATCCCCTTAAGAAGAAATCAGATTTTTACTCAATATTTTGCAATTTCAAGACCTTTGCTGAAAATCAGTTGAATAGTAGGATGGGTACCTTTCAGTGCGATGGAGGAGGCGAATTCTCTAGTACCAAGTTCCTAACTAAACTACAGGAATCAAGGATACAACTTCACATCTCGTGTCCTCACAGCCCGCAATAAAATGGTCTAGCAGAGCGGAAGCATCGACACCTAATAGAACTAGGATTGTCAATGATGTTTGATAGTCAAATGCCGCAAAAATTCTAGGTAGAGGCATTTTTCACTGAGAATTTCCTCAGCAACTTGTTGCCTCACTCAGACTTAGAGAATGATCTAAGCCCGTATGAGAAGTTGTTTGGAAAACAACCTGACTACTCATCTCTCCGATCCTTTGATTGCTCATGCTTTCCAAACTTAAGAGACTATGTGTTAAGGGTGATTTTAGTCGTTCTTTGTAGCACTACGGAAGGTGGAGGTCAATGAATGTTTAGCAAAGGTCTTGGGTTGTTTTTGCTAAGCTTAGAGATTAAATATGGCGAAAAGATGATTGTTGTATTGATTCTTTGCTTAGGGTTTTCGTGCGTATACGTTTTCCCTTTAAGCTTGGTATTTATACATGAGTTTCATGATTATCCCTCCAAGAATCGGATATATCACGTTTATCTGTAGAATATATGCGTATTTATCTAAAATACATGTCATTATCTACTACTTTAAATAGCGGAAATAAAGGAGAGGCGGTGGTCGGCTAGCTTCTGGATTCCAGTTATTCTTGGTCGTCTGACTTCCGGCTATAGGACGTCGTCTGGCTTCCTGCTCTTGAGCATTCCCCTGCTTTGAGGTCTTACTGGTGTACTCCATCTAAGTCTGGGGAATTCCTATGACCTAAATTACTCCCAACAATTTGCCCCTAATTGCGCAGGTTTGATCCGAAGCTGTGAAATAACATGTCTTCCATGTGGCTTAGGCAGGAAGCCAGCAGTCGTTTGACCTTTATAGCTTTGACTTGCGCCGCCTCTGCTTTCCTTAAGCGTTTGCTTGCTTTTAGTTCGAGTTGTATCAGATAATGAGCATTGCTGCGACAGGAGGTTGCGTCTGGCTCTTTGTCGTCTGGCCTTGGGGCTTCGACTTTTGAATCCTTGCAAACCGCTTGCAGCTTTCAAGGAGGATTATTTTGAAATGATCCCAGCTGTTTGACTTGGTGAAAAGATGATTGTAACTGTTGGCAAAAATTGATGAAAATTTGAAGAGGGAGAATATAGCCGTTATGCTTCTCGCGAGATTCGCGCCAATGATTAGACGCGTGCAGCTCACTTTGATT
>OVAN01007739.1:0-19222 GCA_900406275.1 Anastatica hierochuntica | reverse complement strand
CCTTATTCATTAATAAAGTGATTGATGTTTTCCATTAGTTTCACAACATATGAGACCTAACTATCTACTACATAGGAAGATGATATTCAATCTACATCATATATCAATTACTAACACTGCGAATGACTTTACATCTGATACTATGTTGAGTTACATGGACTTGATAAGAGGATGAATTCATGTCTCTTGTGAATATAACTTCTAACTACTATTATGGACTTCCAATTCAAAACCGATTTTCATATCACTTATATATTACTCAAAGTCCAATCATATTTCCGATGTGAAATATTCTTCAAAAATATCCTTTCGCGTACCATTTTCAAAAGCTCTAGTAGTAATTATGGTTTGAAAATTCTTGTATGCCTCTAACAAAATAATTTCATTTTGATATCATTATCAAGAGATTACAAACAATAATACGATTTAATAATACTTGCTCGAATAAACACAAAAATGGGAAATAAGGTTGTATAGTTTGAGAAGTCATCACATGAAGAACCATACCAAATTGAAAACGTTGAGCGCTTCTCCAAAAGACGTCGCTCGAAGAAAGCCTTTTAATTTACAGTCTCTCATTGTGGATCTTATCGTCTTTCTTCGTCTTCGTCTTCGTCTTCGTCTCCTCGTCTTCTTCTTCACATCTAACTCTTCGTTGGAAAGAAGAAAGAATAACAAGAGGGAATCAAGTTTGAATGGAAGGATTCAAATTATGGTCTTATTTAGGAAAGAAGAAGTCACATGGATGCATATGGAGTTGTGTAATGAGCCATCTATAAGAGGAAAAAGGAAGAAGCCATTTCTACATGCTTCTAATACCAAACAAAAAAATATCACATGAGGTGCATAAGGAAGAACGACAAGCATGAGCTGTCTCTATCTTTCTCCTCCTAGCTGTTGGGTTTATGACAAAAGAATGTCATAATGCTAATTAATGTTTTGTACTTCTTTGACTATAATTTTAGCTCTTCTCTTTACTAGTTTTTAAAATCTTGTAAGTCTCTATAAAGAGACCACTGTATTGTAAACTAAATCATTTTGGAATAAAAGAATCTTTCTTCCTTGATCTTATTCTTATTCTCTCCTCCCTTTCTCCATCTTCTTCTTCACTTATTCTCTTATTCTCTTGTTACTAATTCTTTCATTCTCTCTATTCTCAATCTCCTATACTTTGGTTATTAAATATCATCATATTCTCCTCCTCAATATTTTTCAATCATACTTTGGTTACTAAATCTCATCATATTCTCCTCCTCACCATATACGCTGCCGCCTTCAAGCCGTGATCTGCCGCCGCCAACAACGTCTTCCCCCGCCGCCGCCGCCGTTGGTTCCTATAAGGAGAAGAAGCCTCCTTGAGATTCGCCATTCACTTTGTGTTCGTGTATATTCAGCTTCTTATCGTTATCTTCATATCATTTGTAGCTCTATTCCCTGAGGTAAAAATCGTGTCTCCTTCTATTGATCTTGTTTGGTTATGATTCCTGACCAAGATTTGTTTGTTCTTCTATATCTGAATCCTAAAGAGGGTTCAGATCTACCTTCTTGAAGACCGGATTTACCTTCCAGAAATCTAGATCCATTGATAAAGGCTAAGGTGAGGAGATATTGTGCGGTCCCCACTTTCCCTTGGCTTAGCTCTTTTTTATTGGTAGTTTAGGACTTCTCGTGACGTTTGGTCCTGCTTGATATCTTGTTCGATGATTGCTTTAGTTATTGTCTGCTTGTTGATTGCTTAGATCTAAGATTATTATTACTTTTGTTGAGAGATGGTGCTCTCGTGTCTGAGATCAGGGTACAATGTCTATGTGTTATTTGTATTTGAGGGTACGACTCTCGTGTCTGAGATCGGGGCCCGTACGAGGGGATGATGAGCCGGTGGAAATTCACTATGGCATAAGAAGAGGAAGGCATGTATGGCAAAACCTGAAACGGTGCATTTGGTGAGCATCTAGGAACTTGTTTGATTATTTGGGTACAATAGATGCCAAGGTTGTGTATTTATTTTCTACTCTATCGTAGTTGATAGGCTAAGCAAGGCTTGCAGGCCACGTCTTTAGCAATCCCCCACCTTATTTAGTGATTTATCTATCATCCATCCCTCTCTTTTTGTCCGTTTGTCCCCTTTTTAGGTAAGCGTGACGAGTAGCTGGAGACCAACGACTGACTTATGGTGTATTTGGGATCAACATGATTTTTTTTTGTTTTAATGTTTTGCACTAATTCTCTGCTTCAAACGTTTTAGTTGATGATTTGGTTATGATTGTTGAGTTGATTGAGAACATTTTGGATTTTGAGTTTAGTAAGTTAATAAAGTGGATTCGTGGGTTTTAACAAAAAAAAAAGTTGATCCGTGGGACTATTTCCGTTGTTGTATGGGCTCTAAAGTAGAGTCGTAACATGTGATGCCCTAGAAGGAAAGGGGCGGATATTACAAAATATTAAAGGCTTATATCCGAGGTTTGGAGTTCAATTCCCAAAGAATGTAATTTTTTGCAGATTATTAGACGTAAAACTTTAGAAGATTCTAGAGTGTTACAAGTAGAGTCGTTCCGTTCATTGTGATCTCATGTATTGTGGAGATAATTTGTCCATCAAGAATGTTGTACATGCAGAACCGTCAATCATAGATCTATGTTTACGAGGAGAATTGTGTTGGGGATCGTTTGTGAAGTTGTTCATCTTAATTGTATAGGTTGCATATAGCGATTGATTGCTCATCATTACAAAAAAAAATGAAGATTAAAATATAAATGTTTTTGTAATTTTCAATTCGATCAGTAGAAAAAAAATAAAGAAACATTTGGTATCAAAATTTAAAGTTTCCTTATAACAAAAAAGTATGATTCGGAAACGGTATTTAGTCGAAAGTAAAACCAAAATAACAGTTGGGTCGACAGGTTTATGTATTATATTATGAGATGAGTGTTGAAAGTGGATTTCAAACTAAAAAAAAGATTGTAAAGAAAGAGTGGTTATGTGGACCGGAGAAAAGCTCGTACATTTAGCAAATGGAGATTTCTTATTAATGTTACAAGAGATACGACCAGAGAGTGGTTATTGTGTTCTCAGATATCTTATGCTCTTTTGCAGAAATAATCTCCCAAGCAGTCATTGCGGCGCGCCGATGGCAGGAAGAACAAGCCTCGGTCAAATCCCACAATAACTCATCGCAAGCCGGTCAGTCTATGCCACAAGATGGTCTTCTTTGCTTCGTCGATGCAGCTTGGAATTCTACCACATTGGTGTGTGGTGCAGGTTGGCTTTTCCGTTCGAATGCAGATGGTTTATTAGGAGAGTTTACTGCCTCCAAACAATTTCATCAGCTTTAATGGCTGAAGGTTGGGCAATGTTGATGGCTTTAACAAAGGCTCACTCGCAAAGTGTTCGTGATCTCATGGTGTTCTCCGATTCGCAAGTGCTTATCAATCTTCTCAATAAGGGTGACTCTCATATTGATATTCATGCGATTCCGAATGATATTCGCTTAGTTGTTTCAGAATTTACTTCTATCTCTTTTCATTATATTCTTCGCAATCTAAACAATCTGGCGGATGCCTTAGCTAAAGGAGGCTCTAATGTCTTCTAGTTTCTCCTGATTTGGCAACTTGAATAAAATGTTTTTGGTGTTCAAAAAAAAAATACGACCGGAAAGACAAAATGTGAAATGTGACCTCAAAAAATGATTCGAGGTCCGTTGCAAGTATTATGTTTTCTCTTGTTTGCTAAAAATTGCGGATCCTTTTCGTTATGGTGTAGCCTTTCTATTTATAATTGGGGAAGACCTTGTTGTCAACTTTTCCCACCTTCTCTTCTTTTTTCGGTTTTGCCCATTCATCCTTTCCTCCAGTGATCGGCGTGCAATCAGACTTTAATCATAATGTATAGGATTGTCGCTCGTGCAATCAAATTTTAATCAGAATGCATAGGATTGTCTTTCGTAACTCACGCATTTGTCGAAACGTGCTCTTTGTCAGAGATGGGTTTTCGACGTTTCTTGGGGAAAAGAAGGTCGATGCCTTATTTCCGTATTGATATGCCGACTCTTTTCGTCTTTTTCCCTTGTAATCAGCAACGTCTACTTTTTAACTTTAAAAGAGGGTGATGCCATTCGTTTGTACTTTGTGATATTCGAGCTACTCAGGCATAGTTCTTGGCCTCGAACTGTGCCCGACTCCTCTCCTAGTCAATATCAGACCTTTTTTTTTGGGTTCAATCCTTTAACTTGATAGGTCTAAATGAACACCGATGCATCATGCACTGGACCTCATTGAGGACGCGACCCACCTCCAACAATGAGGAGATTATTAAAAAGTAAATTTGTATAGCTGATTGTCAAAATACATCTAGAATTTTAAGAATACAAAAATGCTTAGCAACGTAAAAGGTAAAAAGCATTCGTTTTTTTGCAGCTGATGTGAACTTCAGTAAATCAAAGAGACATATTTCAAAGGCCTATCTAGCTCAAAGAACAAAAAGTAGGGATAGACAAAAATCCCGAATCCGATAATCTGAACCGAACCTGACACAATACGTCAATACCCGATCCAAACCCAAACAAAACACACTTTGTTCCAGAAACCCCAAACTTGAACACGAATCTGAAACTCAAAAACCCGAAAACCTCGACAATATCCAGAGAGTCCGGAAAAAATCCAAAAAACCCGAAAATACTCAAACCTGAATCAAACCCGAAATAATTTCGGCATACTTGGGTTTTTCTTAAATTACTAAACTCGAACCGAATCCGACATAAATACCCATACTGAACCCGATATAAATACCCAAACGTATTTTGTTCCAAGGTATTTTAAGTATCATATATTATCCGAATTGAATCTAGAACGAGTACTTAGAAAAATTGGAAAAAATCCAAAAATCCAAAAACTCTAAACCCAAACCCGATGACCCCGAACCCGAAAAACTTGAAAAATCTAGAAATCCCGAATCCGAAATATGAAAGCCCTAAACCACAGAAAAATCCATAAAAATCCCGAAAAATCCGAAAATACTCGAATCCGAGCAAAACACGATAAATTTTTTGCTATACTCATATTTTTTTGAGTTACTAAACATGAACCAAACTTGACACAAATACCTGAGCATAACCCAATGTAATTATTTGAGTCGTTTTGTTACACGGTTTTTCGATTACCTGAATCGACACGAACTTGAACGAGTACTGGAAAAATTCAAAAACCCAAAACTCCAACCTCAAACCCGAAACTTCGAACCTGAAACCCAAAAAACAAAAAAATCAGGAAATTTCGAACCTGAACCTGAATCCGAAAACTCTGAAATAACTTAAAACTACCCAAAAAAACTTGGAAAACCGAAAAAATTCAAAAATGCCCGAACCAGAACTATACCCGAGATAATTTCGGGTATACGCGGGTTTTTCTTAAGTTCCTAAACCCAACTAATACCAAAACCGAATTCGATCCAAATTTTAAAAAATAGTCAAACAGTCAGAGTTAAATTTTGTGCACCAAAAAACACGAGTCCGAGTAGACCCAACCCAAATTCTACCCCAAACTAGAAATGCCAATTCCTAACAAAAAGAAAACAAAGCTTGCGTTTGCCAGCTTTTTGTACCTCCACGTTTTTAAAATCTAGTGCATGGGAATTTTTTTTATTACACTACGATTGACTTCTTGAAAAGTCTTTCCCTTTTAACAATATAGAGTAGTATTATTGAAGACGTGGACAACAACACATTTTGCAAATCTCATCCAAATTGCATCTCCGAAGTTCTTGAACAACAAACCAATCGAGTTTTCGAAAACTGAAATTTTTGTAAATAAAACATTGGCCGCCTCTACTCGTTCGAAAGCTCGAGTAATAATTATGGTTTGAAAATTCTTGTATACGTCGAGAAAATAATAATTTCATTTCGACATCTTTATCAAGAGATTACAAATAATAATACGATTTGATATTACTTGCTCGAATAAGCACAAAAATGGGAAACAAGGGTGGATAGTTTGAGAAGTCATCACATGAAGAACCATACAAAAACTGAAAACGTTGAATGTTTCTCCGAAAGACATCGCTCGAAGAAAGGCTCCGAAAGACATGTAGATCTTATCGTCTAAGTCTTCGTCTTCTCGTCTTCTTCTTCTTCTTCTTCTTGCCTCTTTCGACTTCACATGACTACATAATGACACAAACGTACTTTTCGAAAGTTGCGTAGCATACTAATAATATTTTTAGTAATCTTAAACTCGAGAGCAAAATATAAACACGAAACTCTTTCGTAAATTTTTACTATATAAAGAGGCAAATATTCCTCGAATTAGAAGTCACTTAGCTACTTTGTTCTCTTCTTAGAAGTCACTAAGCACTAAAAATGGCGAATCAAGTAAAAGAGAAGACTTTAGAGGAAACTTCTACGTGGGCAGTTGCTGTTGTTTGCTTTGTCTTACTGTTTATTTCGATTGTCATCGAACATTTGATTCACAAAATCGGAACCGTATGTTCATATCACTTCTTCTTCATTTTCTAGATATCGTAAGATCCTCTGTTTGCTCTGTTTTGTTCATGTCTTCGTAAGCTTCCCCCTTCTTTGTTATGTGTTCGTTGCTCTGTTACTTCTAGGTGACCTTCGGATATCCATTCGGTTTCGGATTGGATTTTTTTCAGAGTTTTCGGGGCGAGGGGTCTAAGTCCGATTCTGGTATTTCAAAATTTCGGGTCGGGTCCCAATGGATTCGGGTCAGGTATTCGGGTCGGATTTTTTCCGGATCGGTTCAGATATGTTTACCTAAAATACTTATTAAGTACTCAAATATACCTAATAAAAATCAAATATTAGGAATTAAATTTTCAATATATAACGTATAAACTTTAACTATTTAAAACAAAATGCAAAATATATATACGTCAAATTGAATATTTTAATTACTTATTTAGATTTTAATATTTATTTTGGGTATTCATCATCGTGGTATTTGGGGTTCAGATCGATTTCGGATTTCTCGGTTTTTCGGATTTTCACGTGTTTCGGGTACTCGTTCGAATCGGATTTAGATAACATCCAATACCTGAACTACTATGGGACAAGATCCATTCGTGTTTTCACGTCGGGTTCAGCTCGGGTTTGATATTGTCTTTTCGAGTCGGGTATTTTGGTTCGGGAAATATGCCCAGCCTTAGTTTCTTCCTTTTTTTGGTTACTGCTCCGTTTCTTCTTATTTGATTACGGCTCTGTTTTTTCTTTTAACACTGTTTTTCATCTCATCGGTTCTTATACTAAACCTTACTCTGAGAAATAATGAAAAATCTCTGCTCTTTTTTTTTGTTGTAACACCTAAACAGTGGTTAAAGAAGAAGAACAAGAAGGATCTTTATGAAGCTCTTGAAAAGATCAAAGGAGGTATAAAATCAAAAACAAACATCATTTGTTCTTTCTACTTAACTTCATCCATCACTAAGCTCTCTTATCTTTTTTCTACTTTAACTTCATTCAGAGCTTATGCTATTGGGATTCATATCACTACTCCTTACAGTCGCACAAACACCAATCTCAGAAATCTGCATCTCCAAGAGTGTTGCCTCTTCAATGCACCCGTGCAGTGCCGCCGAAGAAGCTAGAAAATACGGCAAGAAAGTGGCGAAAAAGCACGGTGATGGAGAAAATTCGGGTCGAAGACTTCTTCTTGAGTTGGTTGAATCTTATATTCCTCGACGAAGTTTAGCTACCAAAGGTTATGACATATGCGCAGATAAGGTAACTAATAATCTCTCATATATACATACACAAGTTCATTCTTAGCCTATTTTTCGTCTTAAAGATTTCATTAAAATTCATAACGTAGTATACATAAAGCCGACAGAAAACATAAATTTCTTCGGAAACAAAAGCCAGCAGATAACGGATACATCCCTAGAACCAAAAGCTTAACAAAGCCAGAAACAGTTAAAAGAGAAACACATGATTTTTAAACCGATTTAACTTTTGAGTTTGGTTGATTTGATATTTTTCTCAGGGGCAAGTGGCTTTTGTATCTGCTTATGGAATTCACCAGCTGCATGTATTCATCTTCGTGCTCGCGGTGGTTCATGTTATTTACTGTGTTCTTACTTATGCACTTGGAAACATCAAGGTAAGTTGTGAATTTCGCGGTGGCTAAGAGCAAAGAGTCAAGAATGAATGTGTGACAAAAGATTTGATTTTTTCTTGTAGATGAGGAGTTGGAAGACTTGGGAGGATGAGACAACAACAACAGAGTATGAATACTCTAATGGTATGCAATACTATAAAGCATAGTCTTAATATCAAAATTTAAAAGATTGAAAACCGGAAATTT
Organism: Anastatica hierochuntica; assembly: GCA_900406275.1. Classification (NCBI taxonomy): domain Eukaryota; kingdom Viridiplantae; phylum Streptophyta; class Magnoliopsida; order Brassicales; family Brassicaceae; genus Anastatica; species Anastatica hierochuntica. The sequence continues at coordinate 10,913 of OVAN01007739.1, read as the reverse complement.
ACTATGAAGAATTCTTCTTTATGCAAGATCCTGAGAGGTTCAGGTTTGCGAGAGAAACAACTTTCGGGCGAAGACATCTCAGTTTCTGGAGCAAGAATAGTTTTACAATATGGATTGTGTGTTTTTTTCGACAGTTCTTTCGATCTGTCACCAAAGCTGATTACTTCGCATTGAGACATGGTTTCATCATGGTAAAGAGTCTATAGAGATCTTTCTTTTATCATAACACTTTTCTTTTGAGACTATGATCTGTTTTTTTCAGGCACATTTGGCTCCTGGGAAGGAAACAAGATTCGATTTTCGCAAGTATATTGAAAGATCATTAGAGGAAGACTTCAAAACCGTTGTTGGAATCAGGTTCTGGATCTAAGAACTAAAGACTTCTTTACAATCTTAGAAAAATGAATTTGATTATTTTGTCTCTTAATCTTTGCTAACCTTTATGCAGTCCGGTTATTTGGTTCGCCGTGCTATTCCTCTTGACCAATTCACACGGTAAGCTCACTCACTGCGTAGCATCACAAAACACTTCTCTGCTTCAATATTCGGGCAAAACTGACATCGGTTTTCTTTTGAAAAACAGGATTATATTCACAGTACTGGTTACCATTCATTCCGCTAGTCGTAAGTACAACAAGCACTTAAAACTAATGAACGTTTCTTCGGTTTTGTCCATTCTCGGCCTTTTTGTAAAACAGAATGAATGTAATCTACAGGTAATATTAGTAGTTGGAGCAAAGCTTGAAGTCATTATAACCAAATTGGGTCTTAGAATCCAAGAGAAAGGTGATGTGGTGAGAGGCACACCAATGGTTCAGCCTGGTGATGATCTCTTCTGGTTTGATTCTCCGCGCTTCTTCCTTTTCTTAATCCACTTAGTCCTTTTCACGGTACAATGCAATATCCTTTAAACCGCTCGGCTTATTCTCTTTTTAGTTTTTTTTGTTCCCCTCCTAACCGTATAAACTCTTTTGACATGTTTTCAGAATGCATTTCAACTTGCTTTCTTTGCCTGGAGTACGGTAAGCGATCCATTTCTTTACAAACATCGCCTTCTTCCGGGGTCATACTAATTGTTCTATCATGAAATTTCGGTATTTGTAGTATGAGTTTGGTCTCAGGAACTGTTTCCATGGAAGCACTGCAGATATAACCATAAGACTTGTAGTTGGGTAAGCTCACATAAACTCGACTGTTGATTCTGATATTACCCGGGAAAAATAATCGGTTCTTTCCCTATCAATCTTGCAGATTTGTTGTACAAATACTTTGCAGCTATGTGACACTTCCACTCTATGCTCTTGTTACTCAGGTAGCACACAACATGAGATCAATGCTGGTTTTTTCGATATTAATCTTTGGTTCTTGTGACATTGTGTTTCATGATAAAATGTGTAGATGGGTAGTCACATGAAGTCAACGGTATTCAATGAGAAAGTAGCCTCGGCGATAAAGAAATGGCATAACACAGCAAAGCAGGAGACTAAACATGGAAGACACTCGGAATCAAACACACCTTTTGCTAGCCGTCCAGCCACACCCACACATGGCTCATCACCAATCCATATCCTTCACAATAAGCGTAGCGGTGAAATTAACCAGAGCTCTCCTCCTAGATACTCTGATCATCCTCATGACCACCAGCAATTATGGGACCCTGAGTCTCAGCAACAAGGTGTTGAAAGCTCGGAGAAAAATACTGTTCCTGCATCCATGGAACTTCCTCTTATACCAATTAGCAAAAGCTTAAAAGGTTTTTCTTTTAAGAAAGATGAATCTTGATTTTCATATTTGATGGGAAACTTGTCATATGAACAGAACTTCTTTTACATTACTACATGTATGAGACCTGGCTAAATGATATATTCTCTGGCAAGGATTAAAAAAGTTTCACGAATTACATTCTGATTCATTCTGCGGGTTTTAACGTCCCATGACATCGGTGATGCTGACATTGTTGATAGAGGCTTTAAGGTCACTTTTCTCAGAGGACTCAGGCTTCTGAAACACCGTTCATTGATATAAAAGCAGGCTGTTTCAGCTCTGGTATGTCGAAAATCTCGCTGCTAAGCATCGTACACACTGTAGAAGCACTTGGCCTATCGTTAGCAGCTTCTTGAACACACAAAAGCCCAATGTGAATGCATTTTCGTATTTCTTTCTCATAGAGTTGGTCAAAGATCTGAGGATCTATTAGACCGTTGATCTCCCCTTGGTTCCAGAGTGACCATGCCTAAAACAGAGAAGCTTTTAGAGCTTGAGATCAATATCAAGAAAGTCAAGAAGCTTAAGTAGACTTACATAAGCTAAAAGAGTTGAATTTGAGTTTTTTCTTCCGCTGACAATCTCTAAGAATATCACGCCTAAGCTGAAAACATCAGATTTCTCTGAAAATAGTCCTCCCATTGCATATTCTGGTGACATATAACCGCTGCACGATATATTCTTTTCTCAGTTTATGAAAAAAGGTGTAACAAATGGTTAGAATCAAGTTACTTACTATGTTCCAACGACTCTTCGGGTGTTTGCTTCATCTTCATTTCCAGGGAAAATCCGAGCCAAACCGAAATCAGAAATTTTCGGAATCAGATTCTCATCTAATAAGATGTTGCTAGCTTTTAGATCTCTGTGAATGATTCTCAGCCTAGAATCTCTGTGAAGGTACAAAAGACCTCTACATATTCCATTGATTATGTTAAAACGCGTCTTCCAATCAAGAAGCTTTGCCTTCATTAAGTCTGAAACTACACATATTAGCTTCTGTTCATTGACCTTATGATAACATTTGGAACAGAGTTTTAAAACAAACAAAAAGGAGAATGTTGATAAGTTACCGAATAGATAAAAGTCTAAACTTTTCTTGGGCATGAACTCATACACTAACATCCTTTCTTCTCCTGAAATGCAGCAACCAAGTTAATTTCACCAGATTCCGGTGTTGCAACTTAGAAATCACAACCACTTCATTCACAAGTTCCTCAAGCCCTTGTCCGGATGCTCGTGATAACCTCTTCACAGCAATCTCTTGCCCTTCTTGCAACCTCCCCTGTCAAAGAGATATTGGAGTAAACATAAATTCTAGTACATAACCTTTTAAGAGTCAAACTTACTTTGTAAACAGGACCAAATCTGCCTTGTCCGAGCTTATTTCTGAGAGAGAAATTATCAGTCGCTGCAGCTAACATTTGAAACTCAAACAATGGTAGCTCTTTCAGATTTCCTTTATTACCACCAGCTAATGCTTCCACTCTCTCAAAAATTTGCTCTGCATCTGTTCCTTGCATTCTGGCTGATAACGAATCCAAGATGTTACTGGAAACCAAAAACCTATAATGCTAAACAAGAAGCAAACATAGTTTAGTTAGAGTTTGACCTCTTCATAACAATTCCTCGCGCCAAAAGAACACAAGCTGCCACAACAAAGACTCCTCCTGCCAATGATAGACCAGTCAAAAGCGGTCGCCTGTCCGGTCTTTCTAGTAAAGAATTGGTGAGAAACAGTAACAGAGTCAGTGAAACTGGAAACACGATTTGAGAGAAGTTAAAGAAATAGTAATACTTAACTGATTTCTGAATGTGCAAGTCGGATATAAAGATCCATTCCTCCAGCAGACAACTCCTACAAATCAACTAAGCTTCCATACCAAATCATGCATCCATAACCTAAGCCATGAGCACAGGCTATACAAGAACATGTTTGTAAACAAGTCCTTACGCATTCTGGCTAATTGGCGTCAGATCTTCTCACAAAGTCAGGCAATTTCATTCGCCTTAGCCTCACCAGACCATCAGCACCCCCATTATTGTTTCGTATTTCACACTGCAAAGGGACCCTTCTTATGCATCCACCACTCCAGTCTCCATTGTTCCCTTCAATCAAATTCCTTGGCCTAAACCCTCTAATGCAAGAGCAAAGTGGCTTTCTCCGGTTCTTGCAGGTCGCAAACGGGCCACATCGTTTGTAAGTGTCACACTCAGTTGCTGGAACTTGTAACCCCACCGTCCAGTTTCCCAGAGCCTCATTCCAATCTCTCCGGATAACGAATCCTTTATAATCTATGTGGAAGTATCTCAAAGTTGAATCATTAGCATATGACATGGTGACTAGTCCATTTGTGTCATCGTTAACTATGAATCTGTAGAGACCAGCATACACATTTGGTAAGCCATTAAACATTTGGCCGTTCCACGGGCCACTGCACCACACCGTACTATTGTTATGGTCATTGTTGAAAATGAAGAGCTCTGGATATGCAGCAAGAACAAGTGCAGCAGTGTAGCTCCCAAGAGAAGGATCCGAAGGGTTTTTCCAAGAAGTTACTGTGATTCCTCCTCCGGTTCTTGCGTTTGTCCAAACCAACATATTAGGCAACCAAGAATCAGTAGGATACTTGAAACTCTCCCAATGATATGCCGCATCGTTATTCCCCTCTTTAAGCACCAGGTTCCCGGAATCCAAAAGCTCAACAACAGTAGAATTGGCACGGACTTGAGGGGAGGCGTTAGTTGACCACAGAACACGTCTCTGACCATCCATAACTAAGAGATTTCCATCTTCAGATATCGAAATAACTCCAGAGGAGTCGTTGATGGGCTTATCTTTGTTAGCAACCCACACAACAGTTTGTATAGGAATGTTGTTATACCATATACCAGCATACCGACTTGTGGAATTAACAGGGCTGAAGAAACCGAACCTAAACGTGAGAAAGCTGGAGACTATTGACTCGGAATCATTGAGCTCCCCGGAAAAGAAAGCTCTTTTCTGAGAAGAACACACACCTGACAGGAAGCAAGATAGTGCAAGAACAAGACCAAGACAAAGACGACCCATGCTCTAATGTAATCCCAAAGCTTTAATCCCAACCTCTCAATAACAGAGTATAGCTTTTGTATTCTTAGTATCTTTCCTACAAAAACACAACCACAAAACAGATCTATAAGTAGCAAAACTTCACTATTGAATGTTAGAATCTAAGAGTGGTAGGGTCTTAAGTTGACACATTGTGAAGGGTCAAGACGAAAGATGCAACATTTCTTTCTAGTAATGGCGGTCTTTGTACGATTTTGATTAACCAAATCTTCTCATCGAAATCAAAAGTCTCAGTCTTTAACAGAAACCTTCATCTACAAAATTCCTCACGTCATTGTCAATCGATGAAGTCCAGACATTGACGATAATGTTGGGACCTTGTGTAGGAGAAAGAACTGACAAAGAATTGATTTTTTGCAGAACAAAACCATGAACTCACCATTGGCGCAGGTCTCTACAGTTCCTCAACTTTCATCTCACCGTCGTCATTATCTTTCCGAAAGAATTTACATTCCGGCGAATGTATACGAGCACCCAACCGCTCTTCTCCTCGAGAGATGCTCTTCTCTGAAAGATCTTCGTCAAGTTCTTCCTCTCGTCTTCAAGAATGGTCTTTACCACGAACATCTGTTTCAGACGAAGCTTGTTAGCTTGTTCTGTCGTCATGGCAGCGTCGTTGAGGCTGCTCGGGTTTTTGAGCCGATTGATGATAAGCTCGATGTTCTTTATCATACTATGCTCAAAGGGTTTGCTAAAGTTCCGGATTTGGTTAAAGCTGTGAACTTTTTTGTTCGAATGAGGTATGATGATGTAGAGCCTGTTGTGTATAATTTCACTTATCTTTTGAAAGTTTGCGGAGACGAAGCTGATCTTCGGATGGGGAAGGAGATTCATGGGTTATTGGTGAAGAATGGGTTCTCGTCGGATTTATTCGCCATGACTGGGCTTGAGAATATGTATGGTAAATGCAGGCAGGTACATGAGGCACGCAAGGTGTTCGATAGAATGCCTGAGAGAGATTTGGTTTCTTGGAATACAATGGTTTCTGGGTATGCACAGAATGGGTTGGCGAGAATGGCCTTAGAGATGGTTACTCGAATGTGTGAGGAGAATCTGAAGCCTAGTTTTATCACTATTGTCTCTGTTTTGCCTGCTGTCTCTGCGTTGGGGTCGATGAGTATTGGCAAAGAGATTCATGGGTATGCCGTGAGGGCTGGATTTGATTCTCTTGTAAATATAGCCACGGCTTTGGTTGATATGTATGCAAAATGTGGATATCTGAAAACTGCTCGAGAGCTATTTGATGGGATGTTAGAGAGGAATGTTGTTTCGTGGAACTCAATGATCGACGCGTATGTTCAGAATGAGAATCCTAAAGAGGCAATGGTAATTTTTCAGAAGATGTTGGATGAAGGAGTGAAACCGACGGATGTATCTGTCATGGGTGCTTTGCACGCGTGTGCTGATCTGGGAGATCTCGAGAGAGGAAGATTTATCCATAAGTTATCGGTTGAGTTGGAGCTTGATAGAAATGTTTCGGTTATGAACTCTTTGATCTCCATGTACTGCAAATGCAAGGATGTTGACACTGCAGCTTCTATATTCGAGAAATTGCAGTCCAAAACAGTTGTATCTTGGAACGCGATGATATTAGGATTCGCACAGAACGAACGCCCGATTGAAGCACTGAATTACTTCAGCGAGATGCGGACTCAGAGTGTAAAACCAGACACATTTACTTATGTGAGTGTGATTACTGCTCTTGCGGAGTTGTCAGTTACACATCAGGCTAAGTGGATACATGGAGTTGTCACGCGGATTTGTCTTGACAAAAACGTTTTTGTGGCCACGGCTCTAGTTGACATGTACACGAAATGTGGAGCTATTAAGACTGCAAGAAAGATTTTTGACATGATGAGCGAGCGTCATGTGACGACATGGAACGCGATGATAGATGGATACGGGACACATGGAATCGGAAAATCTGCTTTGGAATTGTTTGAAGCAATGCGAGAAGGTAACATCAAACCAAATGGTGTCACATTTCTTTCTGTTATCTCTGCTTGTAGCCACTCGGGTTTGGTGGAGGAAGGACTCAAGTGCTTCCATATGATGAAGGAAAGCTACTATATAGAACCGTCAATGGACCATTATGGAGCCATGGTTGACCTTCTAGGTCGAGCTGGACGGTTAAATGAAGCTTGGGACTTTATAATTCAGATGCCCGTTAACCCGGCTGTTAATGTCTATGGAGCTATGTTAGGCGCTTGCCAGATACATAGAAACGTTGAATTCGCCGAGAAAGCAGCAGAAAGATTGTTCGAATTGAACCCGGATGATGGCGGGTATCATGTACTGCTTGCAAACATATACCGCGCAGCGTCAATGTGGGAGAAAGTAGGACAAGTGAGAGTCTCAATGTTGAGAAAAGGTCTCCGCAAAACGCCTGGCTGCAGTATGGTGGAGGTAAAGAACGAGGTACATAGCTTCTTCTCCGGAAGCACGGCACATCCAGATTCAAAGAAGATCTATGCTTTTCTCGAGAAGCTGATGCAAAGAATCAAAGAAGTTGGTTATGTTCCTGACATGAACTTAGTCCACGGCGTGGAAGATGATGTTAAGGAGCAATTGCTAAGTAGCCACAGCGAGAAGCTAGCCATCTCTTTCGGACTATTGAATACAACAGCAGGTACAACTATTCACGTCAGAAAGAACCTGCGGGTTTGCGCGGATTGTCACAATGCTACAAAGTACATTTCCCTTGTGACTGGCCGCGATATAATTGTAAGAGACATGCAAAGGTTTCACCATTTCAAGAATGGTGCCTGCTCTTGTGGAGATTACTGGTGATACAGAGCAAAAACAAGATGGTGAGACTGAGACTGAGAAGCTTAAAGAAATTGTTCAAACACATTCGGCTTGTAAAGGTCAATTAGCTATTTGATGTTCATCGGAAGCGCGATTAGCACTCCAAATCTATAGTAGACGAGTCAATTTGACTATAAATTTTGCACTAAAGTTTGTGAAAATAATAAAATTGTGAGAAATAATAGTATTTTGTATTTAACTTAAATTTTACAATATGATTAAGAAAATTTTGTTAATGCTTTTATAATATGAGATAATATTTCCATTTGACAAATCGTTATATATCTGAGCTATATAACGATTTGTCAAATGGAAATATAACGATTTGGAGTGCCCAAAATGATGATAGCTAGTGACCAGAGGCCAGCTCATTAAATCTGGGTTCGTAGGTTCGAACCTCCGGTCGCGTTTTTGTGCGCGTAAGCCCCGTATGAGGGGTATGGGCTATCGGATCAGCTCGTTCTGATCCGATTCCTCGCTTGTGAGGTATTAAATTCCCGGAAATAGGGTTAGGGCCACTGGGCCAACCCGTTGTGGTCCGGATTGCTGACAAAAAAAAAGTTATATTAACAGTAATATATATTTTTAAAACTTTCAATAATATTCTAATCCTATACACCGAGTATGGAGTAATTAGATAAAGACTAAAATTTATAATTAATACGTGATATGTCGTAATTGACTAATTTGATTTCTTTGCATCCGTCTTGCAAGAGTTAGGTAAGGCTTAAAGTCATCACAAATCACATTTTTGTTTTTCGGTTTTTTGACATTATCATTTAGCTGTCTTTACTATGTTTTTTCCCAATAGCAATATAATTTACAGTTTAGTTCCTTGGTGATTCTCTGAGCTGCTTATCAAGATAATCGTTGTTAGCGCTATTAGCTTTTGCGTGTTTATGATCTTGATGCTTACATCATGTTGGTTTATGTTGTTTAATGTGGATCCGAACGTAATTGAATTGTTCAATGCAAATAAAAACGTAAATTGGCTTTTAAACGAAATCTAAATAAACAGTTCTGATTTGGATTCTTGATACAAGTGGTATAAAAAATGATCACGAGTTACAAACACGTGTGTACATCTTTGGAATATTGCATTGTATGGTTAAAAAAAAACCTCCACAATTTTCTCTCTGAGCCGCATTTTCCTTTGTTTTTCTTTGTAATCTTTCTCACATAATCACTCAAATGAGAGTATCATTCTCATGTTTTTCAGGTTTTATGTTCTAATAGTATTGTCATGTTTGAATACTTGTATGTAAAACGAGGACAAGAAAAATAAGTATCCTGAGACTTTTACAAGAAAAGTAAGTACCATAACACTCACAAGAAACAAATTGTCTACTCGAACAAAGATCAAGACTTTCACATGTTTACTCGAAAAAGCTTTTTTTTACCCGAAATAGGATATGCACAAAAGCCTTCTTCACAGCCTAAGCATCACCAAACACTTCAATGATATTTTTATCGCATGAGATGAGTAGTTTGGCATTCGTCCACCTCTGAGTTTTGTAGAGGAATGATGCGTCAATGTCATATTCACCGATATTGTTTTTTATGAGCTTATTTAGAAGAGGCAAGTATTGAACAGACGTAGTGTTTGTGCCAAATGAATTTTGTGGTTGGCTTCCTATACATTAAGTATGGAGTAATTAGATGAATACTAAAATTTAGTGCAACTAAATACTATAGTCATATTTGACTAATTTGACTATAGTTAATATATTTGACTAATTTGGTTTTGTCTTTCCGACAATTAAGACAATTTTTACCTTTATTTCTCCGAATTGTCAAGTTTTTGCACATTTTATTAAAATGAACCATTTCCACTCGCTTATATGTCATATTTGACTAATTTGGTTTTGTCTTTTCGACAATTAAGACAATTTTTACCTTTATTTCTCCAAATTGTCAAGTTTTTGCATATTTTATTAAAATGAACCATTTCCACTAGCTTAGCTCAGTATCAGTCCGGAAAAAGAATGTGTCAATATAAGCAACAAGGTAAAAAAATTTAGCTTCTAGTTTCTAAAAGTAGAGTAGGTTTTATCAATAGACTTGGTTTTGCCATATTGGATTAATTTTCACTAAATATCAATACTTTGACATGTATGTTTTTGGTTAATTAAGGTTTTCTTAAGAGATAATTGGAAAAATAAAATACTTTCAAATTGGATTTGTCCAAATAGAATTTTGGCTAAAAATTTTGTCCCATTAAAATTTTAAATATGATAAATCCGAGTAAACCCTTAAATTAGTCAAATTATGACTTAATTAAATTAAAATATATAATAATTATTTTGTTAATATAATTTTATAAAAAGAAAAAGAAAAGCGAGTTAAAAGAAAGAAGTAAAGTAGAAAAATTTTTTAAAAAAGGTAAGCTTTAGCGGCCGACTTCTTCTTCTTCATAGCTTTCAATGACGATTTTTTTCTTCTTCTTATCCTTGAATTCTTGTTTTCCTTCTTTGGTTTCTTCTTCTCTGTTATCTTCTTTTTCTTCCTCGTTTTTCTTCTTCGTAGTCTTCTCTCGCCGGCCCTAGAAATCTTTTCCATCTTATGCTTTTCCTTTTACGCAATTGTAAATTTTGAAAGTTTAGTATGCGAAATAGTTAGAGACTTTGAAACAGTGAAATGGTTTGCGTTGTCAGATGCAGCCTATCTTTATGAAAAAGGGAACTGGATGGTTAAGCAAAAACATGGTGGTGGACTAAGACATTTTTTTCAATCATGTTTGCATTTTACTTTAGTTTGGTAACATGCAATATTCTTACACTCCCTTTTTATTGTTTCTAGGTAGCCGGTGAAATGACTTTCACAATATAAAGCATGTTTAAAGATTTCATAGGCTTCAATGTTGAGTAAAGTGTTTGAAGCACTTATTCATGATGAACTGATGATATGTGCAAGTTTCTTTTGTTCCATGTGGTGTTTTAAATCAACAAATCTACCATCAGCGACACCACCATCCAAAGGTACAACCCCACGTAAAATCGAGACCATGAAGGGAGCATGAATTAATACATACGTGCCAATGATAAGATATTTAGAACTGTGAACTTGTTAAACATTTCCATCTGCGATTTCGAGTTCCATCGCCTAGAATCATAAGCGTCCCCATATTGTTTGCAGACAATATTCGTATATGTTGAATATGGTTTGATCTTCTCAAGTTTGATATTGAGCTTAACGGTAACCAAAGTGCAAACCGGGAATCAGGCGTTGATTG
>OVAN01007738.1:0-19224 GCA_900406275.1 Anastatica hierochuntica | reverse complement strand
TACAAGAATGCGAAAGGGCCCAACCAGATTTTTAGTTATTCGATTTTTATGAGTTTATTAGTTACTAAGACTTGGTTTTGTTTTGGTTTTGGTTTAGTTTTACTTTAAGATATGTTTTCGATTTCTTCTTAGTTTTTAGGGTTTTCTTTTTCTATTTAAGGCTTTCTAGATTCATTGTTTAGGGACAACCAATTTCATAGCTAATAAAGTTTTCTAAAGTTTTTCTCTCTTTTGCTAACAAAAGTGAATCTCTGTTCTTCTTTGAACAACTCTGATTGTTGATAGAGTTAATTCTATGAAAGCTAAACTTGTTTCTGCATCATATATAGAGTTAATTCTCTAGATCTGAAACTTCTATCTCTTTCTTCCCCAATTCCATCGAATTCGACCTTGTCTTTCGCAGACTCTGTTTCAAAATTCAGTTCTGAAAGGTTCTGTTTTCCTGTTTCAGAGATCTTGGGTTGCATCAGTTACCATCAAACTTGCTCTTAAGTCATAGGCTTCAAACTCATTCATTTTGATGATTTTACAATTTGATCTCATGACGCACCTTTATTTAATGGATCCTAGATTGTCATTAATTTGAGATAAGTTATCCAATGGTTTTATGTCATCTTCTTAAAATATATGATTAACCATAATACACAAAACTAAGTGTGCGAGTTATACATGTAATGCCCACACTAGTTTTTCTCCAAGTTTTAAAGTGTCTTTTGGTTTATACCATAAACCTCCACTTCAGGTGTTTATACAAAAGTATAATACTTTCTCAAAGTTCATATTGTGTAATTTCAATGACTTTTTTTTGGTAAGCAAGGCTTCTCCACATTTCAAAGGTGACTTTGAATAATACATATTAAGATGGAAGACCACTACCAAACCTAATTTGAATGTCGACACAGATAAATAAATTATCTCCAATATTTTGCTGAATTTCAACAAATATCGGACAGGATAATAATTTATTTTCCCGTTCTTTTGCACGTAAAAATAACCAATGTCAAAATTGATTCAAATGCTTTTAATAACGATATAAAACATTCACAATAGTCAAAACCTGACCAAAGGTTTGCAATCATGAAACCAATATCGGTTTAACAAAATCAAAACCTAACCAATTTTTTTGCTTTTTAAACCGACAAAACAATTTGATAAGCCTTTACAAAACACGATAAGAAAGAAAACAATTTTCTCATTTTCGAAATAATTTTTAGAGATGTGATGACAAAACATATTTTATCAAAAAAACATTAGTAATGACCGTCATCACCGGATTGCGAATAAATCCTTTGTCCATAACCTGTTCTTATCAAAACTCAACAATTTATCAGTTTCTGTTAGTGTAATAACAAAAACCAAATTATTAAGATTCAAGTTCTCAAGAAACTTCACAAAATAACAGTTTTTTCATTAATGCAAATAAAGCAAAATGAAAAATCTAAAGAATTAAGATTGTAAGACCTAAACTACTACAACGGGCAACTATAAAATGTAAAGAATATTTAGCACAAATTTAATACAAAATATGATACAATGCCGGAAAATGAACCGAAAAAGATATGGAAGTAGAGCCGAGACCGAAATCTCTTTCCTTAATTCTTTAGACGCCCCGTAGTGTGACGGTTTGACAGTAAAAATCCCAGGATACGACTGCACATTCAACTATTTCGCATCACTCGAAATAGAAGCAAAAGAGCCGGAAATAGAAGCTAACGAACCAGAAATTTGTGTTGTACTCTCAAAGTTTAAAACCAAATAAAGAAAACACATATGGGGAATTGTATTTCTAATGATCGAATGAATCTCTTAAATTATATCAAAGAGGTGAGTATGGCTTTGTATATATAGCCAAAATTCTTAACCCATAAGACATTATTACAATAATTCTCAACGTCCATGCAATAAAGATGATTTAACACCATAAGAGAATAATTGTCCACTATGACATTCATTCCCCATAATAATGTCGTTATTTACTTTGTCTCTAACACATTCAATCAAATTGGTTTTTTGTTTTAGCAAAACAAATTAAGGAGATAAATTACAACTTGATTTTGTCAACAATCAAAATTAAATTTATCTATTGTTGGCACATTAGCCAAATTGAAGCCCATAACCTAAAGTTTGAGTCGAGTATCTCCTCATTCTAAAACACCAAAGAGTATCTAAATCCACTCTATATTCAAAAGTATTTAATTTTTAATTTTCAATGTGGGACAAATTACATTTGTTTCATTTTTATGCTTTCTGGGCAACCCACTTTACATCTCCATTTCTCATACAAAACTACTCTGATTTTGACGTATGAATACACTATATCATAGTGCTCACTGCAACGATTACATCGTGCCCAAAATCCTGTCATTTCAACGAACGATTTCGTCTAAAATTCAACGTAAAAGTGATCAACATCACTACGTCAAAAACGAGTTCCAATAATCTATTGTCGGAAGACTTAGACGCTCGCTATAACTCAAACCATGCAAAGAAAAGGCAAAAAATTACTCCCTTTCAAGCTAAAAGGTTATAAGAAGAAGATGAAGAAGAAAGGAATTTGAACTTAAACAAGGAGGGACTAAGAGATTTCATACCAAAATCGGGTTATCGATCTATCATCAATGTTTTATTTAGTGAACGCAACAAAATCGATCCGATCTAGATTTGGATACAAAGAGAGATAAAAAAAAATCTTCATATTAGATCAAAGAGAGAATCAGACTATGCTGGAAGCTAATCCGAACTTAGTCACAAACATGCCGGATTAAAATCGAAAACAACAAAAAAGCAAAAGACCAGCCGAAAGAACTTGATCTCTGATGAAACTCTCAGAAGAAGAGGTTTTTTTTCCGCGCTCTGTTTGTTTAGGTTTCTACAGTAGTGGTTTTATTTTTTTGGTCTGCAACAATTTTTGTTAATGCCCACTGGCTTGGTGGAAACATTTCCAAGCATTAACCCAAACGCAAATCTCACTAATTTTTTGTTTGTGAGTTACAATAGAACCTTTACGAATTAATTCTCTATAAATTTATAATCATTATAAGTTAATAAATTTTTCCGGTTTTAAGTTGGGTCTATGTAAATAGATTTCGATAATATAATAAGATAATATTTTTTGAAACTCTTTTGTAAATATGTGGTTTCAATATATCACAAATTAATAATTATATAAATTTATGCATATATAGCTAAGATGATATACAATAACTGTAAAAAATTATTTATAGTTTTAAAAACTCTTTGTATATCATTATCTAATTTTGCTTACTGTTGGGGTAAAATAAATTATCCCGACATCAAGGAACCAAGCTACGTTCTAAGGAACGACTGAACCAACGAACTAAGCAAGCAATGAAGCAATATCAAGGGAAATACTATCAAGGATTACGACAGGACTGACTATCCGACCAAGGGGCATATAAGCGATGAAAAATGAAAGATTCACATTTTATTTTTCTAGATATCCACGGTGGCTGCATTGAGCGAGTAAAAGAAACATTCATATATTCGAGATTCTCAAAATATTGCATGAATCTACGCAGTATCTAGGGAAAAAAAGTTTGAAAAAATATCTAGGGAAAACCTAAGGGAGATTCGACCTTCATCATCCTCAATATATTATAAATACTTATCCTTGTAAACCCTATGGTATTCATTCACATATTCAAAGATTTGTTCACATATTCAATACAAAGCTATATTTTTCTACCACTTTTACTTAATTCCCTTGCTTGAACCTCTGCTTTCCGTAGTGGCACAACGAGCCGACCAAAAATCACCCTAACACTTACTACATAATTTTTTCTCAAATGTCACTTTAATTTAAATTCTATTATAATAATTTTATGTATAATTACTTACATACGTATCATAATATAGCTTTAACATGATTATTGTTAACAAGTTAGCGGTATTTAAAATTTAAATTTATGAACATGTATCATTTTGTATTTGTAGTTTTTTTATGTTTAATATTTTATTAACATCTATTTGTATCATGATAACAAAAATATTCAATCATACTTTCAAATTTATATATGTTATTTTCACATATAAGTTTATTTAAGTTTTTGATATAATGTTATTTGAATAAGAAGGTTTAAAATATATGTTAAAAATTAAGTCTATCTATAAATTAATATGATATTTATTTATCGATTAAGTAATATCTTTATAAATTAATAAAATTTTAAGGTTCCAACATTATTATTTTACAGAGATTTTATTGTATGTTCATGTTATTGTGGAACGAAACATCACCTCGTTGTCATGTTATCGTCCAACTTTTCTTCTCTTATTTTCTGCATTATGAGCCTCTAACAGTTAAAATCCATGTGATTCACTTAGAACTCTAGCCATATGCACAACTCAACTAAATTCCAACTTCCCCAATCTACCTTCTGTATGACTTAATAGTTCCCTCTAACGAATCCATCTCTACCTTTTGTATCCACAATCTAAGCCAAGGCTTCACTCGACATTAGATACTCTTATTATCTACCTCGACTCTCACCTTTTTCTTCGATAAGGCCTATATGACCATTGTTGTCGAAGTAATGTACACCACAACCGCGAATCTTAAAAGTAATTCATCCTTTCCTAGGAAGCACATTTTTCACACAAAATCTCCTTTGCAGCGCCAATTATACATGCCAACATGAACCAACTAGTTAGCTCTAAGACACTTATCGTCCTAGAGAAAATCACTAGTCGATTTTACAATGAAATGAGGTCGTCGTTTGTATGCTCTATTCTTGGGAGTCTAGAAATTTCGAAAAAGGGAACACACAAATGAGACGGGAGATGCTTCTTCTCGGCTCGAAGGTAATAGCTCTCGCATCTTCCTTTTTCAAGTGTTTCTTTCTCTTTTGACTGTACGCCTCACACATATAAATTAATTTCTATAAACCGCTTCATATTCATTTAAACGATGGTGTCATCAATCTTGCTAATCGTGATCCAACAGTCTATTGCAGTTCAAAGGCTCATATCAGCTAGCCGCCTCACTCGATTCGTGCATCAGGTCACTCATACCAAAGTATACACTGTGAAAAGATTTATGCTAAAGCCTAACAAGGACCGCTTTAAGGTGGCCGACCACAAACACATAGTCTTCACCGACTACACCATAACCGTTGAAGTCCTTGAAGAAGAAAACAATATCCAATACCAAATATTCATGGTACGACTCTTTAAAGACTTCTCTGCCACTGTCGGCACCGAGATCGACCTATTTAGTAAAGTTTCTCAAAAATATTACCCCGCAACTCCACCCTCCCAATAAGTTGTTTATACATTATTTTGTTATTTTATTTCATACGTCATTGAGCAGGTCGCTTACATTCTAGAGTGACTGATGGAAACAACCCCTACCTCACAAAGAAATGGTTCAAAAGACTACAACACCTTACACATCTTCCTGAAAGAGTAAGGATTTTCCAAATCTAAAGTTCATGTTTTATCCTTGTTGTGTAGTCGTGTACTATAATGGCCTTAGACTCAAACTGCAGTCTATGTAGGTGTGAATTAGACTAATTGGGACTCTGCTTTAGAGTTTTGGTCCATGTTCTGCAAGTCATTATTGTGTTTGTTTATTTCTCAGTAGTTGTAAGTTAGATTAATTGGATCTATGATCAAGTGCTCGAGTTTATCTTAATTAAACTTTGGTAAAACTAAGAACAATAACTTTTAGTTTGCTTATAATAGTTTACTTATGATCCCAACAACAAACTAACTAACCACTGTATTTTACTTTGTTGGTCAGTCGTGAGAATATGTGTATTTACCTCTGGTCAGCCATCGTCGTGAATATCAATGATCAATGGGANGCCCCCCCCCCCCCCCAAAGTACTCCTCACCGCAATGAAATCCAAAAACTTTTGGTATAAACAATTCTAGACGTAAATCTCGATTGATACCTTATAGTAATATATTCAAACATACTAATACCCATACTTCATGCTCCCCGTTAAAGGTGTCATCACCCTGATGACTACACCAGTTAGTTGTGTTTTCTTTGACAACGAAGTCGACGAGAGAAAGGAGTTCATGGCATGGTATGACCATTTCTTAACTCATATAAAATTAACACCAACCATATGTTATCACTCTGGCAGTGCACACAAGATCACACAAGGAACACTGAGGACGCTAGCTATCACAACTGCCTCTTCTGTTGTGACAAAGTTTGATACGTCCACTTTTAATAAAAGCCACCAATTCCTACAGGTGGCGGACCCATAGGTAATGCACCCACCACCAAAACAGTTCACAAAAATTTCACCCTAAAAATTACTATTGTGAACCAATTTATGTTGGCAACTTTCCTCGCTTAGACTTTCAAGAACATATGCTTCTATATGCACGATACCATAGTCAACGTTGATGACAGGAAAACGTGGAATTACATCTTCTGCAATACCTACAACACAGAATTGGGGAAGACGGGAACATATCTTTACTACATACGATGTAAGAAGATTAGCAACATTAGCTTCATCAAGTACCACACCTCAAACCAACCCACCAACCGGTTTAGTACCCCCCTTAGGCACAACCTAATCTAATTTGCGGTTGTGATGTGCACATGTTCAGGTTTGAAGTTACAGTCCATGACAACAGCGATGAACTTGCAAACTTTGTGATCTTTGATTGTGAAGGGAAACAGTTGCTAGAATAGAGCGTGCTAGATGTACATATCCATCACGCATAAGTATTACCCACTCAAAACCAACACAAATATACACAGGCACAATAAGGACTCACCTTAATACATCCACATGCTATTGGCAAGGACGGCCCAAATGTAACTATAACACACGTCTCATCTTCACCTGATAACGGCATGGTACGAAATCTAACTTGTCGCACAAGTAACTCAACATAACCATGATCAACTCATAATTCTTATTAATCACTTATAATCACCAAAATTCCTCATAAAAATGCAATTACCAAATAGCCAATTGTAAAATGAAATGATAAATAAATTAATAAAAAATAAAAATAAAAGAAAGAAAAGTCGTTGATACAAAACGATACCAAAAACAGTCCAGATCATCCCACTATTCGTGAGTCTCACTTGGAAGAGAAAAGAAAAAAAGGGTGAGAGATAGGGATACCTAGAAATATGCTGCAAATGCGGCATTTAACACACCCAGACATGGCAAACGTGATATTATGCGAATTCACTGATCACCCACATCCTCCGAAGAAGCTTAATTGTATGCTTTCAGTGATCATAGGCACCACCCAGTGGACGCTTTATCGATACGTCAAGGACACGACAATGATCGACTTACTGTCGTACCCTACGCAAACACGAATATGGGATGCATAAGTCCGTATCTGCATCGCCGATGCAGAATTTTGTATATGTACCTGATGCGAAAGTTTATATTTGCACCCTCGAGCAAGTCTTACCTAAAAAATATTACACATCACTAGCAACCAATAAGCAAAACAACTAACGGTGGAATCATCTAATAATCTATTCCGGAGTATTCATACTCAAAAATTATTCAGACTCCAATCAGACTCAAACATACAAACAAGACATGTTCTGGTGCTAGCGTAACAATAATCAATTGTTAAACCAAGAGCCTACAAGGGGTTTAAGTTATAGCTCCTCACCTTGGCAAATCATAAAGAAAATAACGACTTTTGAATCTCGAATGCTCAATTAGAATTCGAATTTGCAATCATGATAAAAAAAAAACTAGCCCTGGAGAGGAGATAATAAGACTTTGAACACAAAAAGAGTCCCACGAATCAAATCGAACCGAATTGATCAACATGTAAAACTCAACGTTTAAAATCAACACTCGGGATCGAGTCAACTGTCAAATTTGCTATCGATAATTAAATCGAGTCAAGCAGGGTCAAACAACCAAGCTGGTCAACCTAATCCAATTTAGTCAGACTCGTCCCGACACGTGTACCAACCTGAACCGCCACATCAGCAAGATCTGCCACATAAGTAATGCCACGTTAGCAGCGACCCATTAGTTAGAGCCAACCTGATTACCCTATGAGCCATTCAAAAATCTGGATCCGAACTCAGAATCAAATGGACCTGATCCAACTCAAATTCCAGCCCAATAAAGATAGGGCCCAACACAAAGACTATGTCAACAGATCATAAATTACTTTCACAAATACTACCACCACACTACTAATGCAATATCCACAATGATATAAAACATCGATAATGCGTGAAAAAACCCAATAGTCCAATGCACATATTGTAACGCTCATGTCTGCCACTCTGAAAGAATAAGCGACGATAGTAAAACTTGGACACTAGTGTTCACAATTTGTTATTAACAAGGAAGGGTCAAACTTCTGCTAGTAAAACATCCCCTACCATACGTAGAAGAACTTACTACATCGAATTCATCATTCCAAACTATGCAATGGATCTAAAATGCCCTCCTCGCAATGACATCCAGAGGAAGGGAAATATATCACTATGTGTCAGTAGGAAATGGACTCCCATGTTTTAGGCTACAGAGCCAAAGCTATCATCACATAGGGTCATTGATTCCAATTTTTGAATAGCCACCGAAGTTCTTACAAATGTATATCGTCGACATAGAGAATGAGGTACGCAACTTAGTACGATGTTGCGCAGGAAGGTTGGTGGAGAAATAAAGAAGAAATAATTGAGGGGCTGATAAAAATGCTAGACGAGCACAACTGCCTATGTAAATTCTTTCATAAAGTTTGAGATCACTTCAAAGCAAATGACATTGAAGACATAACAATAAGATTAGTCAGACAGAATACCAAAGGGAAGAGATATGATCTACCAGAGGTTACAAAGGTAGTGTGATTAAGCAGAGGTGATATATCTACTATCACTGACTACAAAGATGTTGTCATACAGCTATAGTCCACAAACTTATAACAAATTAGATATGACCATTCATTTTTCATTAGCTAGCAATATCGGCTATTATTCCCTTACGATGAGTATGACTCCTACCCAGAAAATCCCATGTGGCACATGCTGGAGAGAGCAAGAGGAAATTCATTAGTATTCGCAAATTTTACGCTTACTAGATCCAAACTTGAGTTACAAATGGTCTGACAAATATAAAGGAATGACGTCTATTCCACCAATATGTTGTGGATGCATACACCACAATAGAGCAAGAAAGGCTATGACGAGCTCAAAATAATTAAAACCAACTAGGAACATATATGTAAAACAATGTGTTTGACACAATATGTAAAGGTGATACTGAAGCGAAGAAGTATTGGAGCGGAACGATACAGCCATCGAATTTCACATGAGAGATAAGGTCCCTGGTCAAAAAAAATATCACGGTTAAATGGCTATATGGCGCACATACAAAAGCTCAATTTTGTTCTTAACAATTACGAAAAACTCCAATTGGAGAGAAACAAAGAACCACTTAGCAACCTATTGAGGGTTATTAGGGAACGAGCAGCCAAATATTAAAAACCCGCATATTTAAAATGAAATTTGAAAATTTGATTAAAGACCTAGAACGATACACATTCTTCAATTTGTACATTCCTGGTAAGCAACTCAAACACTTCCATCGAACTCCTACAACGCTAAAAAAGCTAACATATCCAAATATCTTTTTTTTTTGTTGAAAATTTCACACAATTTTATTTCAAAAATTGGCCTCCCTCACGCATATATGCTTTTTGGCTCGATAAAGCACCTAAAGTCCCAACCGTAGAGCAATTAGACCAAGTAATATTTGTCAAGTTCCCCAGCAAAATAGAAAACATGCATTGGTTGAACTTGTGGAGAGGCACATGATGAATGAAACATGCAGAATAGATTGATCAAACTCCCCTTGCATGGAGAAGAAAGTTATGCACGAAGCAATATCTACGCCAAATAATGAGGGCAACAACAATTGACAAAACAACTACATTATCTACCGCCGTCAACTGGAAAAACTTAGTGTTGCTGCCAAATGAAGGACAAGATTAGAAAACTGATTTTCCATCACTCATAATCTGGAGATCTTGAAAAAATATCAGGCACATATAAATGTCGAATGGTGCAACACGTCAAACGCCATCTAGTACCTATTCAAGTATATAACGAAAGGAGTGTACAAGGCTACTATTTTAATAGAGAAGGGAAATCCCCAACAGATTCCACTGACAATAAAAGCAAGGTCCTGCAACAAAGGGATGAAATACAAAAATATCTTCATTGTCGGTATCTATTTGCATGCAAAGCAATGTGGAAGACATTTACTTTCTACATTCATAAAAAATCATTTGTTAAAAAAGCTTATCCATTTGTTGGACCAACACTCAATAACTTATAGAGACACTGATGACCTCACACGTGTTCTACAAAGATTTTGTATTGACAAGACAATGTTATCTACCTGGATGGAGATGAACAAACATTGCTCTGAAGCAAGACATTTCACATACATCAAGTTCACCCTTTTCTTTATATGGAATAACGACTACAAGACATGGCATAAACGTAAGTGTGGATCCTCCATTGGAAGAATAGTTAATATCCACCCAACTCTTAGTGAACTAAACTACCTTAGTATACTACTAAACGTTGTACGAGGACCCACAAGCTATGATAATTTTCTCATATGAATGGAGACTGAACGGAAATTTTTAAGGACGCATGTCTTACAAGGGGTTTGTTAGATATCGAAAAAGAATGGTCTCGTGCAATGGATGGAGCAAATCAGTGGGCAACCCCACACCAGCTTTGCCATCTTTTCGTACTCATCTTTATATACTGTGAAGTTGTAGCCCCAACACAGTTATGAGACTATTCATGTTGCTAGAGAATGTTATCATAAGATATTATACAAAGAAAGTGTAAATCTTTTGACTTCAACCAATAAAGTTGCAAGAAGAAGATATGAGAAAATATACTCTGATAGAAGTAGAGACACTTCTCCATGAACATGACAAGTCATTGATTGATTTTACCAAGAAGCCAACGCCGGACCCAAACATGTTAAAAGATCTTAAAACCATTTTATGAACACACGAGCTATTGTACAATACTGTCGAGGAGGAAAAAACACGACACATTATTGAACACTCTAAACAATGAACAAAAAGAAGTTTATGTAGTTTTTATGGACTCTATGAACAACAATCTAGAAAATTTTTTTCCTTTAAGGCCCTGGCAAAATTGGTAAAACATACGTCTACCGTACAATCATCGCAAAACTACGGTTAACCGAAAGAGTTGTAGTTTTGGTAACCTCTTGTGGTATAGCAGCCTTACTCCTACCTAGAGGCCTCACAGGTCATTCAAAATTTAAAATACTTCTTGATTTCACACAAGATTCTATGTGTGAAATAAAAAGAGAAATAATTATTTCAAATTACTTATCAAAACAAATATCATAATCTGAGACGAAGCACTTATGCTACACTGACACACCTTCGATGCACTAGACATAACTCTAAGGGACATAATCTTATGAGCAAATTCTTCAACTAAAGATAATCCATTTGGGGGTAAAATAGTCCTGCATTGGAAGAATTTTGCCAAGCTCTACATGTAATACCATAAGGAACAAGAGCTGACACAATACATGCATCTATAAGTTGATCACAACTATGGGTAATTATGAAAATTTTCTTTTAAAAAAACATGAAGTTGGAACAGTTGAGAATCATATTTTCCTCATGGTTACTAAGTGTCGGAGACGGTACTACAACAGCAAGCGACACAGTGGAACAAAATAGCGAAGCTATCGGCCAACTAAAATTGTTGCCAAAACCTTCTTCGTGGAGAATAATGGAACTAATTACATAAAAATTGTGAGAGTCCACTCGATGAAAAATTGTGAGAGTCAACTACACAGAGCATGCTACCCTCAATCTTGAAAATGAAACATTTGATGAGATAAATGAATTTATGCTCACACAGGTGTATATGAAACATAAAGAATATCTAAGCTCAAACAGTTTTGAGACATATACGCTCATAGTAGATTTTGGAACATTATATCCTCCAGAGTATTTGAACTCGCTAAAGTTCTCAAGCCTCCCAAAACATAAGTTATACCTCAAGATAGGTGCTTGTTTTTATATGAAAAAAAAGTTTACCAAAGAGAGGGGCTATGTAACCAGACAAGACTCACTAACAAAACTAGGGGAAAGGGTGCTTGAAGCCCATGTATTGATGGAAAAAATGCGGGACACAAAGTTCTAATTCCAGTGATTATTCTATCACCCACCAAAAAAAATAATTCATTTACACTGCAAAGACGTCAATTTCCAATCATAGTTTGCTACGGGATGACTATTATCAAAATTCAGGGCCAAAATTTGTACAAATTATTTGTACCTGCCAAAGCCAGTATTCAGTCATGGACAATTAAACGTTGCCTCTTTAAGAATCACAACTGCACAAGGTATACTCATCTTACTAGAGGAGGAGGGACTATAAAACAACGTCAGAAATATTGTCTACAAAGAAATCTATAATGGCATCTACAGGAAAACAAGTTGGTAATGCAAAAACTTACACTCATGGCCAAAAAAAATGACTTAAAGTATTCCCATTCATGGTGGTCGAAGATACAGTGGGCCACCGATCTAAAAAAATATAAGGTAATGTTAAATTCATTATAAATAAAGACAAAAGCTATGTAACAAAAATATTACAATCGATGAGACCAGCCAAACTGTGTGAACATCCAGGCTATTACCATTGCTAATTAAAAAAAGACGCTGCTACACTGTTCTCTACGTAGCAATTTATGTATCCAGAAACTACCAATTTACATTTTTACAAACATGTCACGGAAAAACCTAAAAGCCGAATTTTCTTTGGGTGTTATTGTAATCTTTTCATCTAGCTTTAAAATGAAAATTGAATTTCAACAATCTTTTACATCCTCTTTCAAAACGAGAATTCCAACTGCATTTTATTGTAGATTCGAACATTTAAAATCGTGATTCGCCTACCATATTATAAAATCTAATCATAACTTATATGTATTTAATAATAACAACATGACATCTAACATCAATTTCACCTTTAAAAAAAAACTTAACAGGATTTAAAAGTTTCTTTGGATTTAAAAGTTTCTTTGGATTTCAGCCTTTTACATATTATAAAAGTAAGATTACTTGGGAAATGCCTTTAGGTCAAGTGGTTAAAGGTCCACCTTTGCAGCCACCCCACCAGAGTTCGACTCAACTAAATTGCATTGCCCCACGTAGTAGGGTTATTTGGCTATGGATCGGATTTTGTCGATCCAATTGTTGACAAAAGAAAAGTATAATTACTTTCTCTTGTTTCGTTGCACTTATTCTCTCTTTTTTTTGTTTGGAAAAAACTGAAAGTTAACATTTTTCTAAAGGTTGCGATTTGTAAATAATGTCTCCAACTTACCAAACCAACACATCAATTCGTAAATTGCACCTATCCGCTTTACAACTGTTTATTTTGATTATAAAATTACTTTCAGTCTTCATGCCATCAAAAGTCTTCATGAAGTTCTAAAGGCCAGATCTGGTCATTTCTAAGGTATAGCGTCTTCTCCTAAACCATTTTTGTCAAATTATTGTCTGAAATCTTAAGATCTAATAAAGTCTTAATTTTGCTATATTCCTTCATTATTAGAATCACATGTTCTTATTAAGGGAAAAATCAAGCATGAAAATATATTAATATTGTTATGTTCCTTAAATCTTATAACAAACTTCAACCAATATGTTTACTCAAATGCATAGTTAAAGTATGAATTAATACTTCAACTCCATTTTGTTGTTCTATTTCATCATAAAGGCCATCTTCATTTTCTATTCTTTTTATTTCAGTATGATTGATTATAGAATCTTGTGTAATTATATCTAATGAATTATCCCACCAATATTTTAATGCTCCATTAAATCCGGTTATTAACATAACACATGCTTGCTTATCTGTATGACCTCTACCCTTAAATGCTATTGCCGCCATTCCCATTTCTTGAAATAAGTTCATTATTTCATATTCGGATCTACCATCTATATTCCATTCGTAGATACCTTCTCCGGTGTATACTTTATTAGTTGAAAAACTATGATGTTCTTCAAATAATAAATCGGGTGGAATATGTCTTGGATAATAAGGTTTCCTAGATCTCATCATTCTATTTTTTATGCGATTAATTTCTTGATTATCAGACTGAGATGATGTTTGAATAGTTTCATTATCATCTTCGTCTATAATATTCCTTTGTTTTTATCGAGCTTGTCTAGTCTGGATGCTATTGATTTTAAAATTTCATTGTCAGGAAATTTAACTTGTTGAGAAATAGGTTTAAATATAGGCATAGTTATAAAGAAAAACGGATGTATAGCGGTTTGATTATACGAATTTAATCTATTATTTTCATTAGTTAACGTGTTTCCTATTTCGTCTACCTATCGAGAAATTGTATGTAATAATTGACTTTGGTAATTATTGTATTGATATACTGACTTAATGTCTTGCATAATCACATGTTCTCTATCATCTTTATTAGCTCCTGTTTTAAAAGGTGTGGCTATTACCTGTCGATTTGAAGTGTGTATTTTGAGATCTTTTAATGGTGGATGAATTGATTTAACTTTATTACCATCAACTTGTTCTCATACTTGACTCAAAGAAGAATTTGTGTTAATTGTTTTAAATGAATAATCGATTTTATGTAGAATTAAATATGTTTCAAACCATGTGAAAAATGAAATATTTCTTTCATTTCTCATCATATAATTATACCATTTTTCTCTAAATTCAACGGTTTGTTTGGTAGTGAATTTTTCAAAATACCAGTGACGTTTTTCTTCATTTTTTTCGAGTAAAAGTCCTCTTTAATGTATTGTTTATCAATTTTATATTTCTTTGTTATGACATTTATAGACTTAAAATCAGATGGAGTAGGAGATGTTGGATACATACCTTGTTCTGGCTCAGCTATAGGAGCTTGAAATTTGATTGAATTGTCTTGTTTAATATTTTGGTTTACACTTTCGGCTTCTGAATCTGCACTAGATTGACCAGTACGATATTTAGAAAAAGAGGCCCTTGAATTGTATGGACTAATACGAGGTGGTAGAGGATCCCGAAAAGATCGAGAGCGGAATTGTAATATTATTTTCCCATCTATTTGTTCAATTATCTTTGAAATTTCTTTTTGTTCAAAATTTCTTGGTGGTTGAGTAACATTTATTTTCCATTGATCGGGAATAGTTATTTCATCCCATTTTAATTGCTTAGGTGTGTAAGTAGCAGTTGGAGTATCCTTACTATGAGCAGCTAATATAGTTGTTTCGCCTTTATCATCTTGTAATAAACAAACTAAAGTTTCCCTTAGGGGGTGTTATTCAAGTAAAGAATTTGATTGACTTTGAAAGAATTGAAGATTCTATTTAATTCTAGTGTTATTCGAATGTGTACTAAATGAATTCTATTAGATTCATATGTTATTGGATTTAATATTTAGAGTCATTCTATTAAATTACTTCAAATTGTAGTGTTATTCAAAATGAAGATGACCTTTATGATAAAATAGAACAACAAAATGCAGTTGAAGTATTAATTCATACTTTAACTATGCATTTTATTGGTAATCTAGCCGAAGAATTAGAAAGCAAAAAAATCGATTTAACCAATCTAAGAAGCCCAACCTTAGGAGATTTCAACCAATATGTTTATTAAAAGGTATAAACTTTTATCCAAAATTACCTAAAAAATTTATGAAGTCAATTCAAATTCTTTATTGTTATCCGTAGTACCTGATAATATGAAATATCAGTAAAAATAACAAACAATTATGATTTGTAACTATAAATTTAAATATTAAAATTTTTAAAAAATATGAATATAGCTAATGTTATGAAGTATGTAATTATACTTTAGTTTTTTCAAATACTTATTCTATTTTTGGTTCAGCTCGAGTACGGTTCAAAGTTTTTGGATATAGAATTTTAGGATTCGCTTAGAATCCCATATGTATAAAAAAAATCAATGACAAAGTTTTTTTTAGGTAAAAATATCTATTCCAAAGTTATGACTTAAGTATTGCACATCATATTTTTCTTTATCAAAGTTGAGTGAATGAAAATTTACTAACATTCGAATTTCCAAACATTTTCTCCGGTACAAAATAAAGACCTAAAATAGTAACAAACCTTTTATAATTATAAGTAAATTTTATTTCATCCCTCACGATTACTCGGGTAAAAATACTAATATTCACAAAAAATTGACCTCCTTAAAGTTTAATATTTTCTAACTTTAAATAACTGAAAAAAAATCTTTAGAAGAAAAATATACAAAATCAATGAATCTCGATAATATTGTTTGGAGAGTATATTTAGGAGAGTAACTTAAATTTGTAAAGAATTACTTGTAATGTCATTAGAAATAAAATTAAATTAAATGAATAACTAATTAAATTATGTTACCAAAATCTTACCTAGATTCTTTTATTATTTTCTTATTTAAAATCCATCAAAATAAATATTTTTACGTTTCCAAACAAGTAATTGCATCTTAATTCTTAAAATTATTATTTTCAAATAATTTAAACTAAACTATATACTATAAATAAAATATATACTTTTAATTATATGATATTAATATATAATTAATTAGTTATAATGTAACTAAAATCTCGATTTTTGAGAAAAATTAAAATTTTAAAAACAAAAAAGCTAATAAAGAAAATTTAGTTATATAAGTAATATATAGTTAATAGTTTATATTTTCATAATATACATAAATCAAAAAAAGTATTTAATATTAATACGAACAGAAAACATAATTGTTTTTAAAACTATATTAGACATGATTTTTCCAATTAGTTGTAGCTTTTTTTATTAACATAATTTCTATAAAATATTGTAGTTTTCTTCATTGTATTGTCATAATTGAGGTTATTTTAAAAGAGAATATTCTTTAATCTGTAATGAGTTTATTGAGATTAATATTATTGGAAAAAGAAGATACGATTTATTTCACCATGGCTAAACAATTTAGCCAACACTGAAAGTGTTTAATCCTAACTATAAATTTATAAATTTATGTTATGCAATCATTTCAAAAAAAATATTTAAAATTAAATTTATCATAAAAATATTAATAAAACATGATTCTGAGCACAACGCTGATAAAATCCTAGTTATTATTAATTCATCGTTATGAGCAATTGGAGGGTACAACAATAAAACACATACTCAACAAATCCAACAACATGGTTTTGTATACGGATATGCTGATTATAATTTTATCCTTTCAAAATTACGAGAGGTAATGTAACCCCCCTCCGATTGCCCCTCCCGTGTGTCTCCGTGCCTCTTTCCAGACCCGCGGGTCCACACTGTCCGATGGTCGGGAGCACTACTTCGAGGAGGCTTTAAAGTTATGATTTAATGTCTCTGCAACCACCACATGATCTTTACCGTGCTTTGTCCTTACTCGCACGATTATGGGCACTGACTCTCTAGAAGGTCACTCATCCTAGTGCTACTCCAGCATAAACACGTTTAACTGTGAAGTTCTCACGTATGACCGAAAAGATAAGTGCACTTTAGTGACATAAGTAGCCAAATCAATCATTATAATCTTTCCTCAGTGCCACTTTGTTTCTATAAATCAGTGTCTCACAAATAAGCTCTCTTCATTTACTTTGATAGTAATTATTTCTTACTGAATATAGTACAAGAGAAAAGATTAAAAACAAAACACCCGACTACAAAGGTAGTGGTAATGCTACCACCTGATAATTATTTCATGAGACAACACATGGCAAATAACTTAAGGGAAAGGCATGGGAAAATATGATGCATTATTGCCTTCCAACATATTCACCTTATTGAGGTCAACAACATTATGGTGAGGATTAAATTAAGAGAAATTTGGTCAACTAACCATTTGACTCATATTAATTAAGTTTATAGCACCTATAAAAAAGATCGACTGTTTCTATAATTTTGTGACGATTTTGTCTTTTTCAGTTGATAGACATGTTTTAACAAATAGACGGTATATTTAACACTTACCATGGTTTTCTCTTCTTTCAATTTTTTTAGATCGTTCTTTTTCAAAACTTTGTTTTGTGATACTTTTAACATTACCAAATAAAACATTGAAACTCAATCACATTGTTCCCCCTTGATGTTTGGTTATTTGTGAAATTAATATACGCACGGAAATAGACAGTGTATTTAAGTGGATAATCTATTGTCGTATTGTTTATACAATTTCACTTAGTAATTCTATTTATTATTTTAGTTGAATCATTTTTTTACCTTTTTAGCTGATCATATGGTTTAAAAATTGTGGGATTAGTTTAATTTTCACATTCATTCCGTTATATAGTAGCAACTTTCAATTTTTAATTAATCTGTTTTAGTTTAAATGAAAGTTAAATTTTTGTAATTAATAGACGTACTAAATTGACGTCTATTTAAATGAAACTTTCAATTTTTAATTAATCTGTTTTAGTTTAAATGAAAGTTAAATTTTTGTAATTAATAGACGTACTAAATAAAAATAGAATCTATTTAAATAGTACACAATTCCATAGGAAATTGAAAAACTGAACGAGAGAGAGCAGGCGATGGAGGAGTTTAGGTTTTAGGGTTTCTTGGCGGCGGCGGCGGCCAATGGTGGCTACACTGGCTCGACGACGGCTGTTTCGTGGCGGAGAGCAGGTCCGACAAAGGAAGGTTCTCGATTGGGAGATCTCTTCTCTTTGGGGATTTAGCAATCTCTCATTGATTTGGTTGTATGTAAGCTTCCCAAAATGGATTGATGGTTCAAGGAAAGGGAATCTCTTGGGTTTAAGAGGGTATCGTGGGATTGCTTGGAGATTAATGGCAAGAAGATTTAGTAGATCCAGGGATCCAAGGCTCCGTGATTGGCTAATCGTGTCTCTGGGCAGAGCAGTTTTGATTTGGTTTGCTTCCTGCTTATGGAAACACTGGCGATGGTTCTGTGTTTGGGCAAGATCTCTATGGATCTCGGTTTCAATGTACAGATCGCGTCAAATCTGTTCTTTTCCTTTTGACGCATCCATGGTGTATCTCGCGGCTGCTACTTATTCTTCCACTTGCCTCTTCCTCTTGCTCACATTATCACATTTCATTCAAGTGTTTCAGAATCCATTGTTCGTTGTAGGAAGGTTCTGGTTTGTGCTACGGCTTATTAGTGGGGGTCTGTCCACGGTTCCAAAGGGTAATCGGTTTCGTTCATTGGTGGTG
>OVAN01007737.1:0-19225 GCA_900406275.1 Anastatica hierochuntica | reverse complement strand
GAATCTCCTCTCTGCTTAGATAGGAAATCTTGAGTGTGGCACGGGGTAAGCTAGCAGCGCGCTGCGCCCAAATGCCAAGTCCTGAAACAGGGTAAGCCGGGAACATTCCTCGCTCCTATGTTCGCTACTAAAGATAAGAGTGAACTCCGTAAGAGGGCCCTCGCATTCTGCAAGTCCCCTGACTTGTAAAGGGAGCAATACTCCCTTTTTGAGCAATACTCCCTTTTTCACGACTTTCTCCCATTCCTGTGTCTCGCTCATTCACCATTCTTTGATCATAGTTGGCAACTTAGCTTCCACAGCTTCTCCCTTTGCCTATAACTACTTTGAGCCTACTTGAGCTTGACCCCTTTTCCTAAGGTGTTCTTGATTTACACAGATCGATACCAGCAAGGTTGCCATTTACCACAGCTTGTCTTGAGCTCACCCGGATAAAGTCAATACTTTGTCATGAGAAAGAATCAAACAATACTTCTGCGTACTTATTGCAACAGCAGCCTAATATTGGATTAACTCTTGGATGGTTTGAGTCTAGACAAAGAAAATCTTAACTTAAACCTCAAAGTTTGGATAAAAGCCCTCCTGGGCACCAAAAGTCATAATTCAAAAACAAAGGAAAACAAAAGAGCTAACAGAAACTGGGAAAATGTTTAGACAAATTACAAAAATATATATCAAGGCCACAAGCGGCCTAGTCTTGGTTTTATCCATGGTCTTGGGCAAGCTCGGAGGCGACAGTTGGGGAGATGACGACAACATTATACCCGAACTGGTCGATCTGGAGGTTTGGAGGAGCAGGAGGGGCATCATCATTGCGAGCTGGAGGAGCAGGAGGAGCGTCATGTTAGCAGCAGGCTCCTAGGAAGATACCACGACAGGAGCAACTTGCACCGTGGGGAGCTCGGAGGGACCAGCAACAACCGAGGAGACCTCAACCTCAACAGGAGCGGGGGTAGGAGCCAGCAGGCCGGCCAGGGAGGACCCTTCAGAGCTGTCTGATACCGGGGAAACCCGGAGGTCCTCAGAAAGGTTGAGCTGGATGACGTCCATCTCATCAAGCTCATCAGCAAAATCCTTAAGGGCGGTGGCTGCGATCTCCTTCTCTGCAGTCAGGTCGGGCTCGGTCCCTTGGGCCTTGCTCGCCATGATTTTGTCAATAAACCCAGCCCGGGCATGAGTCTGAGACTGCAGAAGGGCGTTCTCCTCCACGAGCTTGGCGTCCACAATAGCCCGCTCAATCTTCAGAAAGCGGGCTTTGTATTTAGCGGCGGCTTCCTTCCTGGCCTTCCGAGCTGCCCTATCAACTTGCGCCCTGAGGCGTGCGACGACTTCCTCATAGGCCTTAGTAGCGCAGTCAAAGCGCCATGACAGGTCATAGAACTTCTTCTTCGTCGCCTCCATCTTGGCCCATCTTTTCTTCCTCTTCCTCGGCCCTACTGGGGCTTCCTGCAGCTCATTGAAGAGGTCGTCGGCATTTGCCTTGGCCTCGAACAACCTCTTCTCCATTACCTCCATTTTCTTCTGGGCCTGTTCCTCAGAGGCTAGGCGCTCCTTGAGAGCCAGGGACCAGGATGCTTCAAGGGCCTCGTTCTTGACCTCCACCTCAGCGACCTTCCGAGCCATGTCCTTCAGCTCAAAGTCCTTTTCATTTGCCATTTTGACTGCCTTGCTACGCATGCCCCTCTCAAGAGAAAGAGCGTGGCTATCTTGATACCACAAGGACTTGATGCGAGCTATCTCGGCCTCGTATTCCAGCCGGAGGCGATTGAAGAAACCCATTCCCTGAGAACCAAAGGTTAAGAGTTAGGAAAAAGAGGTCGAGCTAGGAGACACGGATTCTGGGAAGGTTACCTCAACGTAACGGACACAGAACTCCTCGTAGGAGTCTGTCTGCAGATGGAACTTTTTTGGAGGAGTTGGGTTGTCAGGAAGCTGGACGCCCTCACAGAATTTCGCGGCGGCCTCCCTCCTGTGCCCAAGGGAGGAGGATTCGGGCTGATCGAGCTTTAGGGGAAGACCGACATCCTGAGGTTGGGAGGAGAGGGTCGCGGGCTCTGAGCTCGCGGGAGGCCCTTTGTCTTTTGGCCTCCTAGGTTCTGACCTTAGTGGGTCAGAAGACCTCCTCTCCTCCGACCTCCGGCGGTCGGAAGAACCTCTCTCCCCTAACCTGCTTCGGCCAGGGGCTCTCTCCTGTTCCGTATGCTGCTTCTTAGAAGAACCAGCAGAAGGGGAGGAAGGGCGTTTCTTTGAGGAAGAATCGCGAGCTCGCGAGTCTCCCCTTCCCGAGCTCCTGGAAGGCTTCTCATTATCTTTCCTCTTCTTTGCAGCCTCGCTGACCACGGCGAGGGCGGTATCACGGCTTGAAGGCGTAGCACCAGCAGGGGCCTTCGCCGGAGGGGGAGGCATCAAGCTTGGAGCAGCAGCAGAGCTCTCAGGAGGACCAGAGACCTGAGTATCCACACGACCCTCTTTCAGAAGCTGCTCCTTCTCGGCCCAAAGTCGTTCTTCTTCTTCTTTGCTAGATGCCTCTCTAGCAGCGGCTTCCTCATCAGCTGCCCTTTTGGCAGCAACAACTTTCTCCTCTTCGGCCTTCTTGGCAACATCAACTCTCTCCTCTTCAGCCCTTTTGGCAGCAGCTGCCTCCCTTTCTGCCTTCTTGCGGCGAGCTTCCGCAGCTCGCTGCTCCATGTTGGGCATAACAACAGAGGGGCGCACCGTCTCGGAGGAAGGTAATTGAAGTCGGGGAGGAGAAGGGGGTGAAGGTTTTTCTGCCCTGGCAGCGACGGCCCTAACAAAAACTCTGGCGATACGGTCAGACGTGAAGAATGCCCAGGACCTGTTTAGAGCTCTCTTCGGGGATGTTGTCACTTCTTGAAGATCGACTCGGAGTGAGGGCTTCGAACGTATGGGAGCAACTGCAGAACAAGGAAAAAAGAGCGAGTTAGAGAGGTAAATACAAGTCAATCGGAGCAAACAGCGACCTAAAGTAGGTCGGCTACCAGGGTCCAGATTCCACATCCGGCGAGTGGAGCTAATGAACTGCTCTGGAAGGGAGTTGGTGTCAGCAAGGACATAAAAGTATGCCTGCTCCCAGAGCTCATTCTTGGTCTTACGGAACGCTACCAGCTGCGGGCGACCTGAGACGTAGTAGTGACCCGTCTTAGCAGAAGCCTTAAAAGTAGTAAGGAGCTCCAGAAGCTGGACTCCGAGCTCCACGTCTCTCTCCGCGGCAATGACCATCAGGCCCAGGATCGTCCTGACAGCCCCCGCCGTAAATTGGGAGAAAGCAACGGTCCGACGACGGCAGTACAGGACAAAGAGCTCGGGCAAGGGGAAGAAGAGGTGACTCTCGAGGAAGTAGGACTCGTACACACAGAAGAAACCCTTAGGAGGGGTCCAGGGCCTCTCTAAGGGGGTAGGAAGCTGGATGAACACCGAGTCCGGGATCTTACACCTTTCCCTCAAGGAAATAATGGACTTGGGTGTGCTGGTGATCGGCAGGGCATTAAAAAAAGCAGCGGCAGGGGCGACGGACAACGGAACCGCCGGAATAACCGCTGGAGCCGCGCGAACAGGACTAGCCATCTCGGATTCTCCCTCTTCCTCTGTTTCCTCGGAATCGGGGTGATAGACTGGGAGGTCAACCAGGGAAGAAGGAGAGAGAGGCCTCTCGGCAGAGGGCCCCGGCGTGTCCCTGACTGTTGCCGACAGAGGTGGGGAGCCCTGACCAGAGGAAGAGGCGGCCGCGGAAGCGGGGGGACGCTTCAAAGGTTTTATGCGGACAAGGGGCGCGTCAGAATCCATGGAAATTTCTTTGAGTAGAGGGGACGCAGGCGAACAAGGGTTGCAGTAGGCGAATCGCAATGGAGAAAGCAAAAATCACAAAATAAGAAAGGCAAATGAGAAGAATGAGGAAAGCGGAACAAACCTTTTTTCTTTTTCTCCAGAAGGGAAGTTGAATCGCAATGAGGAAGGAAGTTAGAAGGCCCCACCTTTTCAATGACACGTTTCACGAGCGTGATGACGTGGGCGGCGGATTAGACGCGCGTGGGATCCTCCAGCAAATCAAATCTTCCTAAAAAGCGCTAAACAAAGATCCTCAAATTGATTCGCAAAATCTCTCGGTTCAATTAAGGAAACCCGGCTCGGTTAACTCCAAATCTTGCCCATTTAGAAGATTTCTTGCCTTAAGAAGAGCTAGTCAGGAGATCCTAATTCCAGAATCTCAGGCCAAACTTCCCTAAGCCAAGCTCGGGGGGCTATTGGAGGAGGTGGTTCCACCCGTACCCGGTTTGGAGCGAACCGACCCGAGAGTCGATTGAGGAATCAAAGTACCGATGGGCCATTGAAGCCCATCAAAGGGGGGACTCAGCTCAAATTACAAGAAGAAAGAAGGGGCCCAATTGATTCAAAGTATGGGAAAATAAAACCGAAGAATCAGGCATTAAAAGTGAAGATTAATGCGCAATAAAGGAGCAGTTACAAGCTGAGAGTAGTATAAGTAGAGAAAGAGGAGCTTAGGAGAAAGGATCGAATTTTCTTAGAAAAAACTTAGCTTGTAATCGGTATTCTGTGCGGATTCTAGATCCAGCATGGTGTTATTGACTTTTTATCGACATTGGATAAATTTCACTTTTTACTTTTGCTTTTTTACTTATTTAAACTCAAACCGGTAAGTTTTGAGAATGAGAGGTAACCCATATGGAATGCTACTCTTTTTTTGAGAAGGAGAAGGTTGCTTTTTCTTGCACACATTTCATCATGACAAATATTTACTTAAGGTTTTAAACTAACAACAGCCGAAGTATCTATTGCATATTTTCATAACACTCTCTCGTCACTCTCGTTCGTTGTTCTATTCTGGTGTGGATTACTGCACCACTTCAAATTTGAATAATATAATAGCTTTCTTGTGTCAAAAAACTCAAGTAACTCAACAAAACTATAAATAAACCATAATTACTCGTAAACCACATCCAATAAACAACAATCTAAAAATTGAAACCAATCAAATCTAAAAACCGATAAATAATATCTCAAAAATAAAACAATACCCTGAAAACAACACCAGTATCGTCGAGCTCATTCGACTATTTGTTAGCCTCACTTGAAAGAAGAAGGAAAAAGGAAGAGATGAACAACTTGGGAGTCACTCAATGAGGTGGGAAATGCTAGGGGAACCATAAATCGGCAGACCCAGCTTAAGCACTTCAACCACACAATCTAGTCAACAAGCAGCAAACATGGCACCTAAAGCACCGAAAAAAACAAAGCAATGGCCCTACGACAGCTTAACTGACCGTTGGCACCCTCCAAAGAGACTTGTTTGTGTGGTTAAGTGACCACCAACATTGTCCGAAGATGCTTATCGATCTGTCACAGGGCTACGGGCCGACCGATCGACTAGTCTCTGCCAAGTCTGAAATGTCCCGACTCTGAGTCACGAACTCATGTCGTATCTCTCCGACACCCGAGACGCACCCCGACCTTGAGTCACGAACTCCTGTCATATCCTCCGAGGCCAAATCCAAATACTCATAAACCATAAATATATACACACACACACTCAATCAACGCAAGGACTACAAAAAAAACATGTGAATCAATTAAAAGGTTGAATCATCTAATAGTCCTAAGCCAGTTTATACAACCAACACGCGAGAAAGATTCAATCGGACTCTATAACAAGAACCACTCATTTTATGGTGCTAAATTACGCGAGAAAGAGTGAATAAGAAAAGTCTGAAGAGTATATGAGTATAGCCTTCACCTTTGTCCAAGTCTGAACTCTTAGCTTAAATGGCTGTCGATCTACCTCCGAAAAGAAGAACCTGGACCAGGAAACCCGAGTTAGACCTCACCCGGGAACTTGCCAAAAAAGGAGACATGGCCGAAAAGGAAAATTTCTTAAAATGGAAGCTACCAAATATGGAAACCTACCATATTTAGAAATTGTCCTAAAAGAAAATTTGGGACACGGAAAAACGGAACGAAAAATGTGAAAACAGACGAAAAAAACCTAAATGCTAAAAATCGAGTCGAACCTGTTAGGTCGGACCAAACCGGCAAAATCGGCCAACGCCGACGACCTAACATATCCAAATCGGTCGAATCAACAAACTAACCTAGCCGAAAACTAGAAAAGACAAAAAAGAAAAGAAAATTGTCCGACACGCCTAAAAGAATTCAAAAAGTCCATCGAAAAAATTCGGAGAATTTGCCGAAGGCGATGGCTAAAAGCCGGTGGAAGCTGGCCAAGAAACTGGCCTCCTGTGCAAAGCCAATTTGTGTGCTTTTGACGTTAGTGTCTATTTTAAAACTATATATTTCATTTTGTGTGACATCTCATTATTCATGACTATTAATTTCAAAATGAGCAGAAATCATAATATAAATCAATTAGATTCTTGGCCTCTCGTCTATCTCCACTGCGAAACCATCTTTTATCTTCATCTATTCCCATATTTTTTCCTTTATATGTTCTCAGTAAAATTAAGAGAACTTCAAAATGTTTCCTGAGATGAATGTATCTTACGAAATATTTTTTTTTCTATGTGTTCTTCCATTTACGGAATTTCAAAGGTTTGAGTTCGAGTTCAAATCTGATTTTTTGGTTTAGGTTCGATTTGNTTTTTTTTTTTTTTTCAACAGGTTCGATTTGATTCTTGAGATCCATGTATTTTGTCCACCTCTACCTCTATCTCAAGCGTTCGAAAGATATTGCCATCAAGGGTTTTTGGTTAATAATAATCACAACATTAAACTGGACATAGTCTAAAATTTCAAAAGACCCGCCTATTAGCAAATATAAAATATAGTTTCCGAGGTTACAATTAGTCTCAGATCCAAACACACCTCTTTCTCTCTCGCCGGATATTTTACATTCTCGGGAAATAATTTTTTGGTTTGTTTTTCCCAGGAAAATGGAATCTCTGGGTCGGCAATCTTACAGCCGGAAGGAGAAATCTCTCGGGGTTTTAGTCTCCAAGTAGATATCTACTAACCTAATCAACCTTTTTTCTCAGATTATATTTCCTCTTCCGATTTCTCCGTCTTCGTAGAAACTCATCTTTACTTCCTGTTTGTTTATTTCAGCTTCTTGAATCTTTACAACAGAGGCGATGTTGATCTGATTGGGCTCGATGATGCCGCCGGAAAATTAGGTGATTCTTCCTGCTCTAGCTCGTTTGTATCTTCAGTAAATTCGATTCGATGGAAAACACTGAACCAAAGGTTGATGTAAAACTTTTTTTTATGCTTTTTGACAACAACATCTCAAATCGAAGGAGTCGAACGTCGGCGTATATACGATGTGGTTAATATATTGGAGAGCATTGGGGTAAAGATTTTGAAATGTTGATGCCTTTTGTTTTTTGTTGGATCGATTTTTTGAGATGTGAATGAGGTTTGTGGTTATGGTGAACGCAGCTTGTAGCAAGAAGAGGGAAGAATCAGTATTCATGGAAAGGTTTTGGAGAAGTTCCTCGTGCTCTATCTGAACTAAAAGTAGTTTTTTATGAAATCATTTCTTACTATGCTTTTCTTTTTTTGTTCCTTCAGCTTCAAGATTGTTTGTTTGTTTGAATTTTTTACAGGAAGAAGGGATGCGAGAGAAGTTTGGAATCATCCCTTGTGTGACCAATTCAGAGATGGTAAGGATCGTTATTCAGATTCTTTTGTGTGTTTGTTACTTATAGATTAACATTAGGTCTTTAGTAATGATTTTGAGCTCATCGTGACAGTTAGATTCGGTTTTTTGAATAGGTCTTATATGAGGAAGAAAGAGAAAAGTTAACTCCTGATGATCAAGAAAATTCACCATCCCCCAGACTTGGTAATATCATT
The DNA here is from genome assembly GCA_900406275.1 of Anastatica hierochuntica. NCBI lineage: Eukaryota > Viridiplantae > Streptophyta > Magnoliopsida > Brassicales > Brassicaceae > Anastatica > Anastatica hierochuntica. The sequence goes on along the minus strand of OVAN01007737.1, from coordinate 11,380 downwards.
TGTTTGGATTTTGAAACATAATTGGTTAGTGAAGGATTGAGTATTACTCTTTGCAATTTTTCGTATGCTCGAGCTGAAAGCACATTTCATGGAATGTCAATCTAGACATCTGATAGGAATGAAAAGAAGTCGATTTTACATTTGTATGTTGTAGTCAGCAAAGTTTTGCAGTAGGATTTGGGCTGGTGCTAACATCCGGAAGATAACTAACTAGCCTTACTTTGTTTTGCCTTTCTTTCAGATAGCAAGAAGGAGAAATCTCTCTGGCTACTTGCACAGAACTTTGTGAAGCTTTTTTTATGCTCCAATGTAAGTTAACAAGCAATATGTCATCTCTTTATAGAACTTTTGAGTCTTTGACCAATTGATATTTCCCCTCAGGATGATCTGATAACACTTGATGGCGCTACAAAGGCATTGTTGAATGAGTCTCAGGATCCTATGAATTTGAGAAGTAAATCTTAATCCATTCTCATGATCGTTTCTGATATTTCGAGTATCGCATCCAAAAGCAATAACCAGAAACCCAATGTCTGTTTACTCTCTGCAGCTAAAGTGAGACGCCTTTACGACATTGCAAATGTGTTTTCCTCGATGAACTTAATCGAAAAGGTACAAATGCCATAACTGCTTGTTCCCAAGCCAATAATAATATACACAATCTTGGATGTTCCGGACCTTCCGGTCTTTCATCTTCTTGTTTTTTCTTATTTTATTTTCACATTATATATGTAGACTCACATCACAGAGACTAGAAAACCGGCATATAGGTGGTTGGGACCCAAAGCCATATCCGAAAGCAGATTCCTTGCTGCTCCTGCAAGCTTAGGTGATCGTAACAATGAGCCTAAAAAACGGGCATTTGGAACCGAGATCACAAACTTTAGCACAAAGAGAGCCAGAACAGATTGTTCTAAAGACAGCAAGCATTACGGAAATGAAAACAGCGGCAATGTCAACAGGCTGCAACAATGTGATTCAAAACCAGCCGTGAAGAGTTTCACTTCCGTAGGTACTTATAAGGAGAACAATATAGGAAACAACAATAACCATAGACTTGAAGATCTTGAGACCCTTTCTTCTACCTACAAACCACAATATTGCAATCATGGTAAAAACAACTTTCTTCTCCACTTATATATTTCACAGTTTCAGCTTCTTATATGTTTTTTTTTACAATTTATATAATCTTATAAGTCAAAGTTTGTTTGATGAACAGAGTTAATTGGTCTTCTTGGGCATTACACAGAGGCATGGAGGACTTGGCATGCAGAGTTTAGCCGGAAATGATTTATATAATCAGGTAGATTGCGTGCGCCGTTACTACAAATGATCTGAGACCAATGCCGAATTTTGCTGCTCTTTGCGTTCAATTACAGAATTACTCGTACAATAGTTAACATTTTACTTGCGAATAAGAACTTCATATTGTGATCTTTGAGAGAAGAAAAGAAAGTAATTTAAAGGTTATTATATCTTGTTTATCACATTAAGTTATCTCATAGACTTAAACCAAAGAAGAAACCAATCAAAGCTCAAGAAGCATCAGAAGACCAAGTGTCTAGTTTGTAATCACGACATTGACCGTTATAATTTGAAACGATCCGCTCGGGTTCGAGTAGTCGTTTGAATACCTGATATCTGACCTACCAGGTAAACAATCGATTCGGGTATTTTCAAAATGCGGGTTGAATTCGACTTGTGGTCTATCGGGATTTGGGTGAGTTCGGGCCAGGTATTCAGGGTGAAAGCCAAAGTGTTTCTCATTCATTCAACGTCACAATGTACAAAGTCATTTAAAAGAGATATTGTTACAAAAATGTATAAAGTCATTTAAAAGAGATATTGTTACAAAAAGAACCTATTCTAGAGTTTGACTATCGTAATACAAGGAAGCATAATAACAAATAGAATCTTTCGAGAAGAATATTTTCATATTCGTTCACCCTCCCGCAGTGAAAGCGTCAGATTGTCTGACGGTTAAGCTGGATCGAAAGTTATTGAATAAGAATGTGGGTAAGCTCTTCGTAAAGATATCGACATATTGGAGCGAGGAAGGAACATGGATCACCTTAACTTGCCCAAATGCCACTTCTCGCGAACAAAATGGAGGTCGATCTCAACATGTTTGGTGCGTTGATGTTGCACCGAATTCATGGGAAGATAGACAAAACTGATATTGTCACAATAGATGAGTGTAGCTTTGCGAATAGGAGAATGCATCTCTAAGAGTAGATTTCGAATCCAACGTGTCTCAGCAACTGTATTCGCAACTCCTTTATATTCAACTTCGGCACTCGAACGCGAGACAATTTGTTGACGTTTTGAAGACCAGGAGATGAGATTTTCACCAAGGTAAACGTAGTAGCCAGAAGTGGAACGTCTTGTGTCTGGGCACCTTGTCCAATCAACATCTGAATATGTTGTTAGGGTCGTGACATATAACTTGAAAACCTGAAGGCCGAGTGAAGATGTACCTTGAACATAATGAATTACACGTCTTAGAGCTTGAAGATGCTTTTCTCTAGGGTCGTGCATGGATAAGCATATTTGTTGAACTGCGTATGTAATGTCCGACCTTGTGAACGTCAAAGTATTGTAACGCACCCGCGAGGCTCCTATTCTCTGTGGAATTAGCGATATTTTCACCATCAGAGGATGACAACTTGATGTTGACGTCAACCGGCGTGGACACAGGTTTACACTCCGTTGTTCCAACTCTCGCAATAATCTCATTGGCGTAGTGTTGTTGAGTAAGCAAGATACCTGAGTCGTTGTACTCAGCTTTGATGCCAAGAAAATAACTCAAGCGTCCCATATCGATGATAAGAAAATCCGTTTTCAACACATCTATGATATGAGTAATGAGTTGTTTGCTTGAGCCGGTGAGTACGATATCATCTACGTATAGTACGAGATAGGCGAGATCAGGTCCCTGTTTATAGACGAAGAGGCTTGTGTCAGATTTACAAGAGGTAAAACCGAGTTTCGAGATGAAACCTGTGAACCGCGAATTTCAAGCACGAGGTGCTTGTTTCAGGCCATAAAGAGCTTTATCGAGCTTGCAAACGTGATGAAGGTGATTTTTATCCACAAAACCTGGGGGTTGGTGCATATAAATTTCCTCGTCAATTTTGTCGTGTAGAAAGACGTTCTTGACATCGAGTTGGGTAATATGCCAATCGCGACTAACCGCTACATTTATCATCGTCCGAATCGTAGCAGGTTTGACAGCGAGACTGAAGGTTACGTCGTAGTCAAAACCTTCTTGTCCCGATTTACCATTTGCGACCAACCGAGCTTTATACCTAATCAGAGCACCATTTGCATCATATTTGTGCTTAAACAACCACATAGATTTGATTATGTTAGCACCAAAAGGATGCGGAAATAGTCGCCAAGTCTTATTCTTAACTTAAGCATCGCACTTATCAATCCTTGCATATTCTAATTCGGATCTGCTAAGACTTTATGATGGCTAGTGGGAAGATGAAACACAGAAAAAGTGTAAAGAGAATAACCTGGGAACGCGTCACCATTCTTGGTGGAGCAGGCGGCGGAGATGGCAAAGAGGGGGGGCTGGAATAGAAGTGATGGTTGAAGGTTGAAGTGGCACAACGGCGGAATACGAGGTAGACAGTGACATTGAAGGCGACAGAGAAGCTTGAAGAATTGACTTGAAGAGAGGAGATGGTTCCTCACTAATGTCTAAGAACTTATAAGATTCAGTTGTATGTCAGGCTTCTCTATCGCAGGAAAGGTGAACTCATCAAAGATAACATGTCTCGATATGATGATTTTGTTTGTCTTCAAGTTGAGACATCGATATCCACGATGATTGATCGGATATCCAAGAAACAAGCACGATGTAGAGTGAGGAGATAATTTGTGAGTGGTGGATTTTTTGATATTTGGAAAGCAGAGACAACCAAAAACTCGAAGATGATCAAGTGATGGATGCCGCTGGTGAAGAAGGAAGTAGGGCATTAGATTGGAGATTGAGGCTGACGGCAAAGGATTGAGAACATGGGCCGCGACATGTAAGGCTTTCAGCCCAATAGGAAGGAGAGAGTTTGACTTGAAACAAAAGGCATCGAATAACATTGTTGATGGTTCTGATCATTCTTTCAGACTTCCCATTTGTTGGGATGTATGAGGGCATGAGAACCTGAAACCAATGCCATTAGTAGCAAAATGATCGTGAAACAAAGAGTTATTATATTCACCACCATTATCGCATTGAAGGAATTTTATTTCGAGTTGAATTGATTTGAAAAACGAAGAAAAGTAAAGGAATTTGGAGAAAACATCACTTTCTCGACGAATTGGATAGACCCATAAGAAACGAGAATAGTCATCAAGAAATAAAACATAGTATTTTAAGCCGCTTAGACTTGGGACCGGAGATGTCCACACATCTGAATGAACGATCTGAAAAGGCTTAGTACTTTGAGAAACAAAATTTTGAAATGGAATTTTATTTTGTTTACCCAATTGGCAAGAAGAACAACATGAAAGAAAGCTGTCTTTATTACAAACGATCATTTTTGATGTAATCAAAGACATGAGACTATCATTATTAGTATGAGCAAGCCGCTTGTGCCATGTTGAAGGAGACTCGACCAAGCTAGCTGAATTTTGGTGAAGATTATTAAGAGAAGTCGGAAGCGAGTAGAGATCCCCTGCACTCTCACTGCAGAGAAGTGTGTTCCGAGTGCGAAGGTCCTTCACAGAAAACCAAAAGGATCAAATTCGACAGAACACCAATTTTCTTTAGTGAAATGACAAACAAAGATAAGTTTTTAATAATGTCACGAGCACCAAGAACATTATTTAAACTTAAATTTCGAGAGGAGGTTGGGATTAAAGTATTTTCGGAAAGATGAATTGGTATGAAAGAGCCATTACCTACAATATCTGATTTTTCGGTATTCAATTTAAAAACAAAATGGAGGCTACCTGGCGAGGAAGATACGTGAGATGAAGCTCCTGAATCCATGTACCAAATACCCGAATTTGGTTCTGAAAGAGTCTTCGTGTTGAAGGCTTCTGCGAAATCTCTTGTAGGTTGACAAGGAGCATCAACGATGTGAGCTTAACTTGGTTGTAGCTGCAATGGTTGCGGAGCAAAACAAGAAGGAGGTGGGTAGTTGTCGGGGTAATACGACCACAGTGCTGGAGACGGATACTGCCAGTTATGGTTGAATTTCCCCGACCAATAAGGAGGAAGACCCTAGTTCATATACGGCGGTATGTGGTTGAAGCCATTGGAGTGACGACCTCTGCCACGGCCGCTGCGTTTGCCTCCGCATGCCTGTTGGTTGCGGTTCTGATTTTGTGATCGGAAGTTGTCATTGTTAGAGGCAACGAGAGCAGTGGAGGAGGAGCCATGATCGTTGTGAGAAACATGTGGTTTGTGATTTCTTTTCAGACGTGTTTCTTCTCCCTGCAACATATTCTTAGCATCATCAAAAGAGGGAAAAGGTTTTTAATTTTTGATTACATTGATAACATAATCAAACTTCTCGTTGAGGCCGTTCAACATGTACATAACCAACGTCCTTTCAGACACTGGAGCATCGACATTTGCTAGTAGATCGACGATTGAGCGCAGGCTTTGACAGTACTTCTGAATCGTTATATCACCGATCTCCTTAGTGCGAAGCTCGTTGTCAAGTTAAATTGCTAGATTCACAGCCACAACTCGTGGGCAATACCTTGTTTCTTGAAGATTGATTTAAACAAGGCAGGTGCGAGTGTGCCGTAGAGCCATATTTTGACTACAACATCATGTTTCTGCCAGGTTGCATCAGTGGCCGGACATTAAGGTGGCCTAGCACATCAAAAGAGAGACAGTGCATTAGAAACAATTCGCGTCGGTCATCGTAATTGTATTCATCCAAATCCAAGAGAATCAGAATGTGAGTTTTGATATTAGAACTCCATAAAGTCTCTCGATCGAGGCATTGGAATTAGCCATCGAATCGAAGAAGAAGAACATGAGCGATAAAAGAAAGAAAAAAAAATGGAGAAAGGAAAAAAGGATCAGATCGAATTCGGCTCTTATACCATGAAAGCCAAAGTATTTTTCATTCATTCAACGTCACAATGGACAACATTAATTAAAAGAGATATTGTTATAACAAGAACCTATTCTAGAGTTTGACTATCGTAATACAAGGAAGCATAATAACAAATAGAATCTTTCGAGAAGAATATTTTTATATTCGTTCACAGGTTGGACTTTTCAGATTGGTTCGGATCTTTTGTCAAATATTTCGGGTTTTTAGAAATGGTTCCAATATTTTTCTTCGAGAATATTCACTAAATAGCCGAAAAGTAAATGTAAAATCGACTATTTTACTTACATATCTAAGATTTGGTTTTCTAGATATTTTCGGATATTTATTCGAATTTTGGATTATTATTCAGGATTTTAGATTTTTCACGTATTTTAAAATATCCGTTCGGGTTCGGATCGGATTCAAATATAACCGATACCTAAACTTCGAGGAACACATGATCCGTTTGATATTTTTACATATCAAATCGAAATCTGATTCGGATTTTTTCGGGTCGAACCATCGGATGTCTACTTCAAGTTTGGTTTCTTTTGCCCACTATTTGTTGAGATTGGATTAAATAAACGAGCAATGGAATAATAAACAAAAATAAATAAATCATAATTATCTTGTGCACACAAAAATAATTAAATAATAATAATAAAAATAAAATGTAAATATGAATTATTTTAAAACAAAAAGATTTGAAAAAATCTAAATTTTGAGGCAAAATATTAGAGTGTGTATATTAAATGAAGAAACGCGATGTTTTGGGCGATTTTCGCCTCCGATCAACTCAACACCAATTTCTCTCCCCGGAGAGCGTCGTTCGCCGGCCACCGGCGGTTACTTGTACAACAGCGGTTACTGGAACGGTTACCCACTCCATAACCGTCGATTGTGGACTCTTTAAAACCCCCCTTTCTCTTTCAATCCTACGCAAGAACCCTAACTACCATCCCCAAATCCCTCTTCCTCTCACCATGTCTGACCATATCCGCAAGCAAATGCAGAACATCACGCTTGGTATCGATACTCCGGTGGTCAATCTGCCCGCCGATTTGTGTGCAGAAGCCGAGGCCGAAACGCGATTTACCCTTGTTGTCAAACCGGTGAACCCTAGGAGGCAGAACCTTAGGGCTATGTTGGCGGCTCTCCCGCGTGTCTGGGGCGTTGGAGACGAAGTCACAGGGAGAATCATTGACAACTGCAAGATCCAGTTTATCTTTCAATTTGAAGACACCATGGCTTCCGTTCTTCGCAGAGGCCCGTGGTCGTTTAACGATTGGATGTGTGTTGTTGAACGCTGGACGCCACACATGGCTGAAGAGGATCTCCAGTTCATCCCGTTCTGGACACAGATCAAAGGAATTCCGCTGCAGTACCTCACTAGGCGTATGGTGATTCACATCGGCAATGACCTGGGACACTATGAGGAGACTGATTTTGGTGCTGCTGGCCAACTGGTTAATTATGTAAGGGTAAAACTCCTCTGGAATATCAACGATCCCCTTTGCTTCCAACGCCTGTTCCGTTTCACTCAGGAAGAGGCTGTCTTGAAGATCCACTATGAAAAACTCCGCAACTTCTGTCAGATCTGTGGCCTCATGACCCATGACGCGGCGGAGTGTCCTCTGAATGTCGCTGCAGAACCATCAGACCCGGCGGATGATGATGATATTGCCGATGACCCTCCTACGCATCCTGATATTGAGCCTGGTCCCTCATCGGCAGAGTCTTCCAATCAACCAGCACATGAGGCAGTTGAAGAGGAGGAGCCACGGCCTGCATCGAAGAAACAGAAACGTGTGGACAGGTTAGATGCTCACCCACTCCCACTTCCCTGCTATGATCTGAAACAAGTTTTTCAAGCAGAGGAGGTTCTGGAGTGCATCAATAAACGTCGCAGGACTCAACAGGGGGCGACGGAACTGAGGTACCGAATGTATGTGGCTGATCACGATGGCGCGAGTTCTTCACAACCCGCCAACACTGCTGCAGCCGAGACACCACAGGCTACTAACCGAGAAGGCAGGGTGGGCCAGAATCCACCGGGGTCGGGATGAATGCCGCATTTTGGAACTGCCGAGGCTTGAAGGGGTCCTTGGTAGTTCGACGTCTAGAGGGGATTAATGTCAAGTACTCCCCAGACTTACTCTTTCTTGTGGAAACGAAAAATCCTGATAATATTGTACGTGATTTGGCTACTAAGTTGGGTTATGATTATGTTCGTTGTGTCACTCCTCGGGGTCTTAGTGGGGGGTTAGCGTTATTATGGAAGAAGTCAGTTAATGTATGTTTCGTGTCTATGGATGATCGTCTCATTGATTGTAAGATAAATAAAGAGAAGACATCTTTCTACTTTTCGTGCGTTTATGGTCATCCCATTCGCAATCTGCGTCACATCCTTTGGGAAAAAATCCAACGTATTGCGGTTGATAAACAAGGACCTTGGCTCCTTTGTGGCGATTTTAATGAGATACTTAATGCTAATGAAAAACGAGGAGGTAAACCGCGAGAAGCTTGGAGCTTGTTAGATTTTCAGCATATGGTCTCTGCTTGTCAAATATCAGATCTTAGATTCACTGGCAACAACATGACATGGGCTGGAAAGCGCAACACTCATCTCGTCGAAAGCTGGTTGGATCGAGCCTTTGCCAATGATGAATGGAAAGCATTGTTCCCGGCGTCCGAGGTTGAATACTTGGAAATGCTGGAATCCGATCATCGTCCTGCCATCATTAAAATTAAGAAACACACCGATATTGGCTACAAATTATTTCGATATGACCATCGCTGTTCCGATAAAGAAGGTTTCAGAGAACTCATAGAAAGCTCCTGGCGTTGTGACAGTCCTCCACATGACCTGAACCTCACTACACGTCTCTCTGGCTGCCGCAAATCTATTTCTTCTTGGAAGAAAGATCACACCACTAACTCGGCCAAGAAAATACAGCGCTTGAAGGCACAGTTGGATGCCGCCATGACCACTCCACATATGCCCGCCGATGCGATTAAAAGCCTCAGAATGGAGCTGACCCAGGCTTATCAAGAGGAGGAACAATACTGGCTCCGGAAGAGCCGCACACAATGGCTTCAAGAAGGTGACCGGAACACGCGTTTCTTTCACGCAACTACGAAGAATCGACGTGCCCGTAATCGCATGCTCTCGATCCAAGGCGAAAATGGGGAAGAGTATCATGGGAATGAGGACATAGCTACTGAGGCCGAGCGCTACTTTACTCATCTTTTTCAAAGCGTGAGCGGTCCCTGCTCACCCGGTGTGCTTAATGTTGTTGATAGAGTCGTCTCCGAGGACATGAATCACCACCTCACTAAACCGGTGTCTGATGACGAAATTCGGAAGGCTATGTTCTCCATTGGTGCTCATCGTGCCCCAGGACCGGATGGTTTCACCGCCGCTTTCTTTCACACACATTGGGATGTTGTAGGCCCGACTATAATTCACGAAGTTCGGGAGTTTTTTCAGACGGGAGCTTTTAATCCACAACTTAACCACACCAATATCTGTCTTATACCGAAGATAGACCAACCGCAAACCATGAAAGACTTCCGCCCCATTGGCCTGTGTAATGTCGTCTATAAAACCTTCACCAAAATCCTCGTTAACCGCTTCAAAGCAGTCCTGCCTTTGGTTGTCTCGGAAAATCAAGCTGCGTTTATACCAAGTCGTTTCATTACTGATAATGTTTCTCTCGCTCATGAAGTCATGCATTCTTTAAAACATCAAAAGCGCTGCGCTGAATCGTTCATGGCTGTTAAGACAGATGTTAGTAAAGCGTATGACCGGCTTGAATGGGATTTCCTCGAGGCGGTTATGAGACGCAAAGGATTTCATGAGCAATGGATACAGTGGATCATGCTATGCGTTCGTACTGTCTCCTTCTCGGTGTTAATCAATGGGAGTCCCTATGGCCATATCGCTCCTACCAGAGGCATTCGACAGGGCGACCCATTGTCACCCTACTTGTTTATTCTCTGCTCGGATGTTTTAAGTTTGCTTCTCCACCGGGCTGAGCGTCAGGGCCACCTTGAAGGAATCAAACTTAGCAGGAACGGCCCCTCTCTCACTCACTTACTGTTTGCCGATGATTCTTTGTTTTTTGTTAAGTCCGACCATCGTAACAGTCTCAATCTCCTACACATTTTTGAGGAATATGCCGGAGCGTCGGGTCAAATTATCAATCTTGAAAAGTCATCCATCACCTTTGGAGCCAAAGTCTATCAGCATACACGCGCAGCCATCCAACATATCCTTCACATCCCTACGATTGGAGGAGGCGGGAAATATCTGGGATTACCGGAACAATTTGGTCGCCGAAAGAAAGAGATGTTACACTACATCGCTAAGAAAGTTCAACATCGGATCCAAGGTTGGCATACTAAATTCTTGAGTACAGCTGCAAAAGAAACTTTGATCAAGAGTGTTGCCTATGCAATGCCAATATACTCCATGAATTGCTTTGAGCTCCCTATGGACCTATGCAATGAACTCGACCAGATCATCTCACGCTTTTGGGTTGGTACTACATCTGATCAACAGAAAATGTCTTGGATCTCTTGGAAGAAGCTACAAACTGCTAAAAAAGACGGCGGTTTGGGTTTTCGAGATCTCCATAGTTTCAACCAAGCTTTACTTGCTAATCAGGCCTGGCGACTACTACAACGACCAACTAGTCTCTTGTATCGCGTCTTGCACCATAAATACTTTCGGAGAGGTTCTCTCCTTGAAGCAACGGCTACCAATCGCTCTTCCTACGGATGGAAATCGTTAATGGTGGGCAAAAACCTACTCCAACACGGTCTTTGCATGACAATAGGGAATGGAGAGTTAGCCACGGTAGGTTCATCCAACTGGCTCCCCACCTACCCTCCCAGAGCCCCAACTCTCTTACCAACAACCGACCCACTCATGAAGGTTACGCATCTCATTCACCACGACACTGGCCAATGGGATGAGGCGGCTCTCCTCCGCTATATTGATCCGACGGACCATCGCTTTATCCGGAAACTACTCCTCCCGTCTCCTAGTAAGACAGATTCTTATATGTGGGTTTTTAATCTGAATNGTCTTTATACTGTGAAGTCAGGATACTGGCTAGCGACGCAGCAACCTTCAGCTACTACGTTGTCCCAACCACCGCTTGCCTCCGATAAGGAGTTGGCCGCGGATATCTGGGCTACAGACGCAGCTCCTAAAATTAAACACTTTCTCTGGCGAGTGAGTTCTAAGGCGATCGGGTTCGCGTCCAACCTGCGAAGACGACATATCCCAGTCTACCCTTTCTGCACTCGAT
>OVAN01007736.1:0-19225 GCA_900406275.1 Anastatica hierochuntica | reverse complement strand
CGAATCGTTCTTCGTTTACGCTTTTCGTTTTACTTTAGATTCGTTCTCGTACTCATCTTGTATTTNAATCGTTCTTCGTTTACGCTTTTCGTTTTACTTTAGATTCGTTCTCGTACTCATCTTGTATTTGTTCACGTTAACCTGTTTTACGAATCCTGTAACTTTATCACCGTTAAATGCATGTCAATCCGCAATCTGTTTTGTATCAATTTACTTTCGCTATCAACTTGTTTCGCTTTGTAATTTGTTTATCTTTTCGTTACGTATTTTTTATTTACTAACTTATTAACTCGCTGCTTGATCTGTCGATCTTTGGCTACAGAGAGTCCGTGAACCACATAACATTGACAGTGAGAATTTCGGTTCCCACAGTATCCTCTTCCCTCAAGAGGATACCACTGATAGAATCGTCAAGAACAACCAAGTATAAGAGAAATGGTTATTCGCCATTTTGGCCTAAAGAGTAGCGGTAACGAAAAACTTGCTTAGAGCTGCCATCCTCCCTGTTAGTTTTTGGATATCATTGGGGGATTATGGTGAAGGGATCCCTTGGATGGCCCCGATATGCTTCGGATTAGCTTCTATCCCTCGATGCGTGACGATATAACATAGGAATTGCCCAGAGCTAAAGCCAAATGAGCATTTGGTTCGGTTGAGCTTTATCTTGTATTTCTAGAGAGTGTCGAAAGTTGATGGAGGTGTTGGATATTATCTTCTGCCAGCAAAGATTTGACTAGCATATCATCGAATATCGCCAATGTGCTTGGCGAACATCAGGTTTACAATCTTTTAGTCAATTGATTTTACATTCTTAGGGTCAAAAGTCATGACTTTATAGCAATAAATTCATTGGGATGTCATGTATTAGGATGCATAAAGATTTGGTTGTATCTACTGAATGCATCCATGAAGCTCATGAGCTGATTTACAGCGGTGGCGTCTACTAATTGGTCAATGTGCGGTAAAGGAAAAAGAATCTTAGGAAAGGCATTTTGAGATCCATGAAATCAATGCAAACTCTCCGCTTCCCATTTTCCTTAGTACCACTATGACGTTTGCTAGCCATTCTGGATATTTCAGTTTTCTTATGAACCTTGATTCAAGGAAGTTTCTCACTTCCTTGTTAACGGTGGCATCTCTCTCTAGAGCGAATTTTCTCCTCTTTTGCTTCACCGGTGGATGATTCGGATCAAGCATTACCCGATGGGAGATGATGTCAGAGTCGATCCTTGACATGTTTGCATGCGTGCAGGCAAAGCAGTCATGATTATATTGGAAGAAACCTACGAGTCTTTCCTTCAAATCCATGGGGAGATGGGAATCGATCCTCAACTTCTTGCTAGGTTCACCTTCTACCAATGGGATTTCGTCAAGCTGCTCGACCTTAGGTTTTTGATCATCGGTATTGGCTTCGGCCGTAATTTGAGTTAGAGGTGCCTGGTTGCTGATGTGTCAGTATTTTAGTAGGTTTTTACTACGATTTTCACACGAGATCTAAGGTTTTTAGTATGTATTCGGATTATTTTGGTGCGGATTTGTGTTCTTTGTTGTGTTTACAGGATACAAGCTTGAATGTGCAAAAAGAATGCATTTTGGATGGATTTCAAGCATCGAAGGAAGTGTTCGTGCAAAGCTGGAAAATACCAAGAATTTTGGACACAGATCAACCGATCCACACATGGATCGATCGATACCTGTCCTGATCTGTGGACCGATTTTACGAAGAACCAGACCGAACTTATTTCAAACCGGATTGCAATGAAAAGACCTAAGCTCGTGTTTTCCTTATAATAATGCACTTTTAGAGAGTTTTTAGAGAGTTGGGAGAGAGATTTGTAACCTAGGGAGAAGAAGTCTTTTAGTTCTTCAATCGAGAAGTCTTCAGAACCATATTTACTCTTTTTTTGCTTAATACAATCATGCCTCTTTTGAAATTGATCTGTGTTTTTGTTATTTCCATGAGTGAGTAGTCTATTCGTTGGGTTTATGGATTCTCACATAGGGATTCATGAGTTGTTGATATAGAATCGCATGATTAGGGATATAATCTAATGGATCTTCGTCTATGATTTTTCGTAATGCATGAAACTGAATTGATCATTTAGTTTCTGAACTTAGGTAATTTAATTGCTGGAGGGTAAATGTTTAAATGCCTCAAAGAATTATAGATGAGCAATTCTTCTTAAGCCAATGGAGGTTGATGTTCAAGTGAATTGTGAACCTATCAAACATGTTAGTAATGCATGACTATAAATCGAGGGTCAACGGAAGTTAGTCTCGAGGTTTCTAGTGCATAGGGCGCTGTGAGTACGGAAATAGATCAGTTCCACATTAGAATTTTAGTTCAAGACGGTTCTTAACCTCTTTCCTAGTCTATAGCTTAAATCAACCATGAATTGTTTCCTTGAGAATACCTGATGCCCAACACTTCTTTGATATTTTACAACCCCGTCGTTGCGTGTCTGCCTTCTTTGCTTTCTTTATTTCGATATGTGCATCATTCTACAAGATATATTTTTAGCCTTAGCCCGCTGTTTGATTTTATTTCTTCGTGCTACCTTTGGTCTCTGTGGATTCGATCCCGAACCACTACAACGTACATCTATGCGCTTGCAGTGTTATCTCAGGCGAAAACCTGAGCTATCAAGTTTTCTGACGCCGTTGTCGAGGACCAAAAGGGAGTCTTAGAACTTCGGATCATTGCGTGTCTAAGGAATTTTTTAAAAATTTTGTTATTAATTTTTTTTCTTCAGTTTTTCTTGTTTGCAAGTTTGATGGTCATGGATTAAAATCATTGGCCTCAGACAAAGGATGCAACACTTCGAGAATTACTAGCATTGGAAGAAGAGGAGAAACTTAAGTGGGAGTCATATGCAGAGCCACCATTCGGTGAAAGCGAGGTTACATAAGAACAAAGAGTGAGGTTGGATGAAAAAACCAAGGAAAATCCAACGATGAAAAGGAGTGCCTTAGCAGCTATGATGCGATTGAACCTCCTCGCCCACTGGGAAACACTTGAAGGAAGAGAGCTCACATGCATTGAAATACATATGGCCCATGCACTTAAAGAGATAATATATTGGGTTCCACCATGCCAACTCAAAGGTACGTGCGACTCAACCTTTGAAATTCATGATTATGAAGATAGTCACATGCCTTGCATTGAAGATGTAGCTTGTAATTTAGATACTTCGTTGCTCATTGATGAATGCTATGATTTGATATCTAAGTCTCAAATGATGGATGACTTAATAGTAGAAAAGCTTGCTAGGGATTACCATGAGATATGTTTTGACATTCATTATTTGTGTTCTTTGAATGATCATGATCCTGAGTTTGACTCTTCTATGCCTGAAATATCTAGATCTCTTCTTTAAAAATCTTACCTTGAGGGTGTGCTTGATGTTGATAAGATCTTGAATGAGATAGAAAATTCTGAGGTTGAGATGGACTTGAGAGATGAGAATATTGTGCTATGCATGATTGATGGAGATGAAGTTGACTATTATGTCTTAAATTCGTTTGTACCTGTAGTAGACTTTGTCTTTTCACTTAATGCATTTGATCGCCATGAGCATCTAGTAATCAAAGAATATTTAAAGATATATTTATGTTGGTAGTGATCTTCTTTGATGAGACGATTGTCTCCTTGCCATGGAAAACCATGTATTCTCTTGCACATGTTGTTTCTTGCACTGATAGGAGAAGGACTAAAGGTGCATTGGCTCAACCTTTTGATTCTTACGATTAAACACCGGTAGCCTTAGTCACGCTCGTGACTTTAAACAAGCGCTGAATGGGAGGCAACCCACTAGGTAGTTCTCTTTTTCATTTTTAGTTGGTTTTGCAAGTTTTTGGCTTTTGAGTTCTGGTTTTTGGTGCTTTTAACGTTTTTTGTGTTTTTGGCTATCGTATTGCACGAAAAGATCACTAGACCGACAGACAGGAATCGATTGATCCCTGTCCATGGATCGATCGATCCCTGTCTCAGAATCCCATACAAAGTTGTGAAGTTTAGCGATTGATTGATTCATCTGATGCGATCAATCGACCAGAAAAAGACACGGATTGATCGATCCCTGTCTCTGGATTGATCGTTCCCTGTCTCATTACGAGGCTATATCACACGATTTCATGTAAGTTTTCTTTTTCCCGTTTCTTTTCATTTTCTTTTCATTTTTTATTTGCTACTTACCCCTTTCTTAGATTTGTTTCACACCGAGACGGTGTGAGATAAGTCTGGGGGATGATACTGATGTTTTTCTTTTTCTTTTGGTGTTGTTTGAGTCATTTTTATGTCTTTTTTCGAGTTAGTTATGGATTTATGTATGCTTTATGATGATTTTAGACTATTTTTTCTGCGCATTGCACTTTATTTTATATGTTCATTAACCATTTCATTTAGACTTTTAGCGCAAGTAAACAAGAGTAACTCATGACCAAACTCCCCACCAGAAATCTTTGGAACTCAGACTTAAGTCTAGAATGTTATTAACTCTATTTTATTTGGCTTACTAATTAACTTTAAATGCTTTGATCCAAGAACTTTAAATCAGGAATCAAACCCCATCATTGAGGATTACATCCCCATTTTTCTACCATCCTTTTTGGTAATCCTGAGTGACCAGACTCATCTTTAGTCTCGCACCATACCCTTACCTTATCTCCTTGATTGTCCATGCATCTATTTTTCATCTTATGTGCACACATGTGTAAAAACAATGGAGAGAATAGGGTAGACATGATCCTTCTAATTGCTTAGGTAGGATTGAAAATTTTAGGTGGTTTAGACACGTTCCTGAGTGTCTGATTTCTCGGTGTTGGGTGTTTAGGTGGTTTAGACGGATATGTTGCATTTCTTCGTGCTTTATGGGTGTTTTAGAATTTAAAAATGTCATTGATATGCTAATTTCTTCCAGATTTTCATTCTTGAAAAAAACGAAACTTAATTTCAATTTTGCATATCTTGTTTAGAAATTAGCATAANCTCGGTGTTGGGTGTTTAGGTGGTTTAGACGGATATGTTGCATTTCTTCGTGCTTTATGGGTGTTTTAGAATTTAAAAATGTCATTGATATGCTAATTTCTTCCAGATTTTCATTCTTGAAAAAAACGAAACTTAATTTCAATTTTGCATATCTTGTTTAGAAATTAGCATAAGCATATTATTATGTTAATTAGATTCACCCTGAAGAATGCACATATTTGGTTTATTTTCTGATTGGTGGTTTGTACTTGGGTAGTTAGGGGACATCGATATCAATATACTCTTTCTCTCCTGTGATTTTGCATAATGTCTTGCATTTCTGACGCAGTTTTGATACCCTAAACATTCTAAGCCTTACCACTAAAAAGCCTTAAATGACTAGCTTGATTCCTTGATTTTGAGTTCTTTGGTGAAAAGTTTCACGCCTATCTTAATTGAATGTAGAGAGTTATTAACATGGAAGTTGAGTTTGCAGGTTCAGATTTTAGAGTACAGATGGGCTTGGGAGGTTATGCAGCGATTCTTGGGGAGAATGTTCTAACTGTTCTGAGTCTTTTTGGTTAGCGAAAGGAGTGCAAAGTAAGGTTTTCTGGAAGCATGCGATCCATTGGTTTTTGAATTTCTTTTCCCGCAGGCTTAGTCTTCGTTTCCTTTACATGAGGAAAAGCAAAGATTCATGTCTGGGGGATTTGATGTGTCAGTATTCTAGTAGGTTTTTACTACGGTTTTCACATGAGATCTACGGTTTTTAGTATGTACTCGGATTATTTTGGCGCGGATTTGTGTTCTTTGTTGTTTTTATAGGATTCGAGCTTGAATGTGCGGAAAGAATGCATTTTGGATGGATTTCAAGCGTCGAAGGAAGTGTTCGTGAAAAGCTGGAAAATACCCATAATTTGGGACACAGATTGACCGATCAAGACATGTATCGATCGATCCCTGTCTCGATCTGCGGACGGATTTTACGAAGAATCAGACCGAACTTATTTCGAACCGGATTGCAACAAATGACCTAAGCTCGTGTTGTCCATATCATAGTGCACTTTTAGAGAGCTTTTAGAGAGTTGGGAGAGAGATTTGTAACCTAGGAAGAAGAAGTCTTTTAGTTCTTCAATTCAATCGAGAAGTCTTCGGAACCCTACTTATTTTTGTTTTGCTTAATACAATCATGTCTCTCTCTAAATTGATCTGTGTTTTTGTTATTTCCATGAGTGAGTAGTTTGTTCATTGGGTTTAGGGATTCTCACATAGGGATTAATGAGTTGTTGATATAGAATCGCACGATTAGGGATATAATCTAATGGATCTTCGTCTATGATTGTTCGTAATGCATGAAACTGAATTGATCACTTAGTTTCTGAACTTTGGTAATTTAACTACTGAAAGGTGAATGTTTAAATGCCTGAAAGAATTATAGATGAGCAATTCTTCTTAACCAACGGAAGTTGATGTTTAAGTGAATTGTGAACCTATCAACCCTGTTAGTACTGCATGACTAGAAATCGAGGGTCAACGAAAGTTAGTCTCGAGGTTTCTAGTTCATAGGACGCTGTGAGTACGGAAGTAGATCAGTTCCACTTTAGAATTTTAGTTCAAGACGGTTTTTAACCTCTTTCCTAGTCTGTAGTTTGAATCAACCATGAATTGTTTCCCTGAAAATACCCGATGCCCAACACTTCTCTGATTGTTTTACAACCCCGTCGTTGCGTGTCTGCCTTCTTTGCTTTTTTTATTTCGATATTTGCATCATTCTACAAGATATCTTTTTAGCCTTAGCCCGCTGTTTGATTTTATTTCTTCGTGCTACCTTTGGTCTCAGTGGATTCGATCCTGAACCACTACAACGTACATTTTTGCGCTTGCAATGTTATCTCGGGCGAAAACCTGAGCTATCAGTTGCCGTTGAGAGTGACCTCGTAACATGAACAGGCATCCTGCCGCTCACCTTTGATTTCTTCAATCCCCCAAGGCGTAGGGAATTTCATAACTTGTCAATGTACTAGGAACACCACTCATGGAGTGAATCCACAGTCTTCCCATGATAGCGTTGTATGCTTATGGGCAGTTCACTATGTTGAATATGTTTTTTTTGCAGACTCTTTCTCCCTAAACTCTCAAGGTGGTTTTCCCGATAGTATGGATATCCTCTCCACTGAACCCAAATAAGATTCTTCAGTTCTTTATTAAATTTGATTCATCGATCGCAAGCTATTTCATGGTTCCCAGAAAAAAAAGAATTTTGGTTGAGCTCCCTCTGTCAATCAGGAGCCGTCTAACGATAGATCTAGCCATGGTTAACGATACCACTAAGGCGTCATAGTGGGTCGCATGTCCCCTGCCACCTTCATTAGGAGTGAAGTTGATAAGACCCAGTGGTGATGCTTCACTTCTAGGTATGTTTGATACATGAAGGACTTCCGGAGGTGGATGGCAATATCTTTACACAAGCATTGTTCAGACTGTAAAATCTTCAAATCCTCCTGATATTTGATTGATCACCCTGGTAGGCCTTGGCAACTCTGGGGATGGCTCTTCCGCGGGCTGAGAGTGCTTAGATTGAGTATCATTTTTCTCTAATTTTCTAAGGTATCATTATTTTATCGATCTCTTTATCGTTTATTTTAAGCACATTCGAATTTCATTTTTTCTTACATTCACAATAGGCACAAGTATTTTTATGAAATTTTAATTAAAAAGGAAAGAGGGGGACCATAGGTATCATGTCATATGGTTTGGAGAGGAATCCGATTCAATGTATGCCTAACCTTAAGAAGAGAGAGTTAAGTTCATTAAATGTTTGAGTATTTGAAGATTACTCGAATATCAAAAGGTACGGTACCTCAGTTAGCTGAACCATTCAGGTTATCTCGTTAGGTAAAACTGTAATCAAACGCTGACACTAAGGATACTGGTCATTAGTCATATGGTTAGTTCAAAGTTAAGTTCGTTTCTGGATCTTTTTGACTCAAAAAAACATGTGAAAAGGCTTAAAAGTTACTCAAAAATAAGAATCATTAGTAACAATAAGAATCCTCTGGGATTAACTTAGATTGTCCATGTAACGCCCCCAACTCGGACTAAGTCAAAGTTAACTTAATTTGTTGTGCAATAATCAAAAAAGCACTTGCACAAAAAAACAAGCAACCTTTACAGGACCGGAGATGTCACTACACGCATGTCATACTCGACCCGAGATTCACATAAAAAGTCCAGAATCCTAGGTCAAATACTCAAGTGAATTTATGCTAAAGAATTCAAGTTAAGGCTTTTCAACACGAACTTGAATCCACTAGTTTGTTCGTTACAGACCAGGACTCCGCTCTGTTGAAACTTAGGGCTTTAGTTTGTTCAACATTTTTATACATTAGTCGTTGAATCTCATACTAACAATATACACGTTAAGTTTAACGCTCTCAAATACTCGTACATTATATATTACAAGCATAAGCTTTAGCAAAAATGGGACAGAAAGCTATACCAATCTCAAACGCCTCCTATGAGTCTTAGGTCAAACCATCAATTGGTCACCTGCGAAACATAGAGTCTAGTGGGAAACTAATTTTCTCAGTGATAAACAGCGGTTAAAGGGAACCTAACAACTTACCGAACGTGCAACACATAATAGAAATAAACAGAACTCAAGAAGAGAATAATAAAGCAATAAAATAACCCAAGCATATCATAAATCTAATCACAAACATCCACTCGCCTGAGAGGGGTTAGATTCATTACCCTCACGACACTCTAAATGAGTGTCGGACCCTCACAGATCTCTCCTAACCTTAAGTATGTGCATAATACGAGTTCCTCATCAAGCAAACCTATCGCAATCAAATTTGATTTTCTCACCAAGAAAACTCGATACTCACAAGTCATACCGTCTGAATCGAGGTTCAAATGACACAACACAAATATTAAGAATATTATATCAACATATTCATCAAGCATCAAAATCATGTTATCCCCTGTGTCGAGGCCCGAACAATATAACCCGATATCTCTTACAACAACGTGCATCACATAATCGATATAACAATGACACTATCAATCCTTATGGAACATACAATCACATAATCATCATACCATCATGTCATTATTGTTATTCTTTTACCTATGTTCGCACTATTTACTTATCAGTTTTCATGATTCTATGATTCCTTATGCAACACATAATACTCTAATTTTGTAAGTGCTATTAACAGAATCAACAAACAAATCCTATAACTGAAACTCACCCAAGATTGATGGTAAACGGTCGGGTATATCAGGTTGGTATGACTATCCCCGTAAAAAATAGCAGAAATTTAACCTCTAGCCCCTTGAATTTAATCCTTAACTAAATTCTCGAACGTCCCGATGGTCAAAACTGGGATCCAACCCTAGATAATATACTAAAAACTATATTAAGAAAAGACTACGCTTAGACGATTACCTTCTGATCGGAGCTGGAACTCTTATGGTTGGTTCGGTTTTTAGTATGGCTGAGGTGTGTCTTCTATGTTTGGTTTTGTGAAGAAATGGACTTACACCTAATTGGCTTTATATGGGTTATGAGGCTACTTCCTTCTTAAAGGAAAGGAGAACCAAGGTGGCACTTGTCCACCTAAACCAACCAATCATATCATGGTTTGTGGCCATGTGACTCACCGAGTCATGGAAAGTTTAGGGAGTGCCATCTAGTTGTTTAGGCTGCTTGCTTCTTATCCCAAACATATCTAAACATACCAGAATAATTTCATATCCGATCCGATCGTACCAAAAATTCTTCGGATCGTCGGAAAATTTTTTTCTTCAACCAAAACTTATTCTGATTTTTCCAAAAACATTTGTAAATTATTCTCAAAAGCCATTTGACCTTCACTGTTTAAGAATAATTTTTCGATCAATTTTCTCATCCGTTTAAGAGGTTTTATGACGAACCGATTACATTTTCGATTCACTAAATTTTCTGAGGAATCTTCCCGTTCAATTAGTTTCAATTAAAATCCAACTCAAAATTTTGTGTTTGTTTCATGTGGCTTAGTTGATAGTCGACTCCAGTTTCACACTATCAGGCCAAATTTCCTCCTACACTTTTCTCGGTTACTCCACAAGGGTTTACCAACTCTCCAAAGCATCCCAATGGATAACTTACTTTATCCAGTTTTTCTTGTGTCCCGACCATGAATACCCATCTAAGTCACTTGGACTTGATTTATCATTTCCCGGCATTCCTACTTCATTTCTCGACTCTTTCGGTGCTTAAAGAGTTTTCCCGGTAACACTCATCTCAACTATTTTAATCCAACTCAACTTTTTCTTGCGCAAGTCCATTCTAATATTTTGTTGAAACTTCTTTCACGCATTAATACTTAAGCTATTCAACAACATTGTCTTTACGTTATTTTCCCAACCATCAATTTCCTTTGATCGTTCTTTGGTTCTCGTGTGCGTCCTTAGTTTTATTGAGGGTTTTTACATTCTCTCCTCCCAATAGATTTTGTACTCATCATTACTCAGAGTAATAGCTTCACATACTTCAACATTTTATCTCTCCATCAGATTTCTGCTCCTTTGCCTTCTCTCATTCCCTTTTCATTATGTGGAAGTTATTCGTTTACATACCACTTAGGCTCCAAGAACTATTCTAGCTTTACTCAGTCCATACAGTTTTGTTGTATTAACTTGCTATTATGTTTATCATAACTCGAACATCATGCTTTGTTGCAACATCACAGACCGGACCAGGTCAAAGTTTCCTTAATCGGTCTTGTAACAATCAAAGTTTCCTTTTGCTCCAATTTTTCTTGTGCTCATCGGTTCCTATACTTACCATCCTATTCTCCAAGTTTTACCTTCTTTGGCTACTATCCTAATCTATTAAAATTCTTCTGTCTGTGTTGTTCACTTTGCATGGAATACACTCCTATCCATCCTTACTTCTTCTTGGAGCTTTGTGATCTTCTAAATTCCTTCCCATGTACTCACGCCAATTATTCCATCAAGGGTCCATCCGTCGATCTGTTCATCCTTCACAGTCGTCACTTCCCTTATGATTTTCCAATCTTATTTCTCCTCACTTACTCTTACTCCTCATTAGTAGAATTGTATCTTCAACACAACTTACGGTTATATCTTCTTGGTCCTTCAAAATCCCATTAAGTATCTTTGAACATTGTCATGATTACCATAGTCGGAAAAACATCTCCTTCTGATAACACTAAAATTTTAACGTTTTTAGTTGAATTTTTACGTATTTATTTGCATATTTTTAATACTTTTTCGACATGTAGAGGTAGTTTTCTCTTATTTGTGATTTTAGGGACTAATCAGGTTAAATCATCAAAAAAGATAGCGAAACATGCTAATTTGACCTCATTCATATTACCAAGCAAGTTTCATTGACGGATCATGAAGAGAAAGGCTCAAACACTTGAGTTTTGCATTTTAACAATCTGGACAGATTCTCATCATCATGAACGAAGGTATTCCCTTCATTAGATTGTGTTATAACTTGGTCAGAAGTTGGCATTTTGAGTTAGCTTTCATATACAAGTGGTATGAAGTCATTTGGAGTTTTGACCGAAGAGTTATATCCGTTTAAGCGAAGATACATCAATCTATCTTGGAAAGGAAGCAAGTGGAGCAACATTTGAAGTTGTGACCAGGAGATGGAGTTGCCACTACCGGCCGAGTGCTCATTTTTGGCAAACTCTGGTCACAGAGGAATTTCGTGGTCAAAGACAGATTTCAAGTCATAACTTTCAGTTCGCTTAACCGAATTTGATTCTGCAAGAACCCACATAACCGAGGACGCCCTAGGAAACCCTATTATTATAAATAAGGTTTTTTTAGCCTTTAGAAAGAGTAAGTCACGAATTTTACAGAGTTTCAAGCCGTCAATAGCATTGATAGTTCTTTTCCTTTGTTCTTGAAGTTTCGAAGTGTCCTTGAGAGAGATCGATTCCATACTTTGACATAGAGAAGATTTCTTTATTCTTGATCTATTTAATAATGTTTTTCTCATTGATTGCTTGCTGCTTTTCGAGCCCCATGTTTGAGTAGTTCATTAGTTAGGTTTGTTGGCTTCTCAAAGAGGTCATGTATTCATGAGATGCTAGTATTTGTTTAGGGATTCATTTAGTCTTTTTCTCAGTTGATCTTTATGCATGATTGCTCTACTTGTGCATCTAGTAGTCTGTCCGTAGGTAGATTTTGATTCCATAAACTTGTTAAATCACCTGAACCAAATGTTTGACAAGCTGAGTTCAAGGAGGCTTCGAAAGTAGACCACCTTGGCTCAATGAACTTATCAAAACCTATGTCTATTTAATGCATGCTAATTATTTAATACCATTCGAAAATCTAGGTTACTTGATAATTTGTATAGAATCCTGAACCTCGAGAGAATTTAAATGAGTGTTGTCGATTTATATGCGTTTCTTGATTCTATTCCATAAACAAATCAATTTTCTCTAGGATGCATGATTCTCTGCGAATGTCCTACACGCTTAACGCTTTTTCCCATTAATTTACATCCTTTTAATTATTTTAGTCGTTATCTTTTACTTTTAAACTCACCAAAAAAACTCTTTTATTTTCTGTTTTAGCTTAAATTAATTCTGAAATTCGTAGTGTAAGATCTTAGTCCTCGTGGGATCGATAACCTGAAGTACTACATCTACACGGTGCACTTGCAGTAGTAGTGTCTTTTTGGGTGAAACTTGACATGCTATCAAGCTTTCTGGCGCCGTTTTCGGGGACTTGATTTGTTACCTACGAAATTTTATTTATTTTTTTTAGTCTAAAACGTTTTTATTTTCAGTTTTTACTTCTTTTTCGTTTCTTTTCTTTTCAGGTTTTATGCAAAGGAGACCTTCTTTGGACGACCCATCTACAGACAATCCTCCCATTGACGTCATTGAACGTACCTTAAGGAGACAAAAGGGAGAAAGATTAACTGTTATGGAAAATCCGAACCAGAATCCTCCTCATGGACAGCCACATATTGTGGACAATCAAACCGTTCTTATTGAACAAGAACGCGTAGCTACTGGCCATGGACTTGCCATCGCTCCTACTGCCATTATTCCACCTCCCGCCAACTTATCTGCTGGTGTAGGACTTCAAGGAGTCCAAGGAAACCCACGAGAACCTCTTGGTGCTGCCCCCATTCGACAAAACCAACAAGGAAGAGGAAACGCAGTTTTTCGAGTGGATAATCCACAACAAATTCAACCTTGGAATATAGTTGGATTACAGAAACCCCCACAACTACTTCAAGCCTTTATTAACCAAGGATTACCTCAAAATAAACCCCTTCAAGGACGAGCTCAACAGAATCAGCCTTGCCAACCTCAAACCATTGGAAATTTTGATTCTTCCGATGCATTCTTCTTGGATAGGAATCCAATTCGTCCTCCTCAGCATCAAATGAATGATTTTGAGATTAAAACTCAGATCATAGCCTTGGTAAAGCAAAATCAATTCCATGGACTGTCCACATAACATCCACTTAACCATATCGACACATTTGAAGAGATATGCAGTACTACGCGTACAAATGGAGTTCCACAGAACGACTTTAAGTGTAAACTTTTTACATTCTCACTAAATGATAAGGCTCTTAGATGGATGAAAACGTTGCCACCACAATCCATCACAACATGGGACAAATACAAAGGCGCATTTCTGAGCCAATTCTACACTAAACAGAGATTGTGCTCCATTCGAAGCAAAATCTTTGGTTTTCAGCAAGGGCCTACAGAATTCTTTTATAAAGCACTAGAAAGGTTCAAGGAATACACAATAGACTTCCCAAACCATGGTTTCTCTGAAGAAAATCTATGGAACATCTTCTACAACGATATCAACCATAAGAACAAGCTTTCTCTAGACACAGGCAACAATGGGAGCTTTATGACTAAATATGTCTTTGAAGCCAAGCTTTTGATCGAAAACCTAGCTTCTAGTGACACCAATAGTGGTCCTATTTATGATAGAAACTTGCGTGGATCCAACCATTTAACAGAAATCGTGTAAATTTCAGAGTTAAAGACGATGATTTCTCAACTACTAAAAGATAGACGAGGAGTACATCCTGTTGAGACCATTGGAGACGCCAACAAGACTCCAAATATGGAGTAGTTAGAAGAGGTAACAGAGGAGAATGAGGAAGAATTGAACTACATTAGTTGAAATTTCAAAAACAAGAGATACAACCAAGGATACCGAAATTACTCAAATATGTCGTACCGGAACAATAATTTAGAGAACCCTCAAGATTAGTACTATCCACCTCAAAATGCCAAATAAGGAGATTCCTATAGTCCTAAAAAATCTTTTAACAAAGTAATATACCAAGTGAAGCAACCATTCATTTATCCTCAAGCCAATGCACCGAATCTGCAAGAGACCAAGCTTGAGACAATGTTGAAGCAAATATCTCAGGAGATGAAACAAAAACACAAAGAGGTTAATGAGAGGCTGGAAAACGTCTACAATGATCTTACAACGAAGTATGAAGCCATTTTTACTCATGTCTAGAAGCTTGAAGTTCAAATCACTCAAACGAGTGAAGCTGTTAAGAAACAAAAAAACCCGGCGAAATCCTTCTGCAAGGTCGCCAACTTAAGGAAAGTTATGGAGGTCGTGTCTACTACTAATAAACCTCTTCAAGACCCCAATTCTCAAGGGAGGTCACCTCTGGATCGTTTACCAAATGAATCTAAGAGAGCTTACAAGAGGAGGGTCAAGACAATTCCTTTAAAGAAGAACGATTGCCCATGAAAGTTCATCATTCCTTGCTCAATAAATAAAGTTAGGATTAATGATTTCTTATGTGATACTGGAGCTTATTTGAATATTATGTCACTTAACATGGCTCTAGACTTAGGGCTCTCAAACTTCCGGCCATCTCGAATCTCCATCGAGTATGCTGATATGTCTACATCCACACCATATGGATTTTTGCCGGATTTTTTGCTTGAAGTAGGAAGACTTTTCATATCTGCTTAATTTCAAGTCATCTTTACTAAAGGGGTGAAGAATAATCTACTGATCCTTGGCTCCTAATTCTTAGCCACTGCTGGAGCAATCTTCGACTTCCCGAACAAAAGGATTTGCTTAAGAAGAGTGAATAAGCAGGTCTATTATCCTGTTGTGAGCTACAACTCAAGACTAAATGAAGCTATTTTGGAGGAAAAGAAAGTTATTCTAGACCCTGGAGATAGCTTCAAGACACAGCAAGTCTCAAAGAAAGAAGTTACATCAACCAAAACGCCAATTTCTTCAAAACTGGAGAAAATGGATGCAAAGAAATTTGTGCCATCGAGGTACAAACTAACTCTTTATGGGACGTGTGTGAAGAAGAGGAAGAGGTTTACAAGTTTCCAATGCTAAAGTCAGGATCTAAATCCCATTTGGTATTCATTTGAAGAACGATGAAATCTACAACAAGAAGCTGGAGAATAATCTTAAGTTGTTCTCAAAGGCAATCGTGATCTATGAAGCTATTGGAGGCACGCTTGATGATCTCAAATCACTCTCTACACCACCAAATCCAGGCACTCGAGAAGCTAAAGGAACTACAATTCCTTTAGTGGAAATCGATCACGCCTAAAAAGTGAAAGGAGTCAAGCTAAAGACTCAAAACATGCGCTTTGTGGGAGGCAATCATCACGGTTTTAATTTTTATTTTTAATTTTTAGGACTTATTTAGATGTCTAATAGTTAGTTTTTATTTTTGCAGGATTTTAGAAAATCAAGAAAATACAAAAAAAAATTCGGACTCAAGAACAACCCTAAAAGTTGATGTGACTGGGTGACGACTGCAACAATATAAGAGTGTCAATTTTGGCAAGAAAGCGGATCTAAATCGTTTAAGTCATCTCCTGAACCATTCAAAACATTCATTCTACACAGTAGAAGTAATTAAAAGACCAGAAATCAAGCTAAATCCTCATATCAAAAATTCTTGGAACAAAGTGATGATATCATGAAGAACCAAGAAGAACAAGCTTGAGAAATGCCATCATTCGATCATACTGAAATACTGAGAGATATCTCGGAGAGCTTTGAACATTACCAAAGAGGGTAAACAAACCCCGAGCTTCATTTTTTATTAACTAACACTATATGATAGGTGAGAAACCCGACAAAAAAACGACCTTGGAACGACGGTCAAAATCAAAAGTTGCCCGGAGGATCATGTTTGTTAGCAAAAGGAAACATGGAGATTTCCAGTACCCGCCAAGAAAATCAACGCAATCTATCGAAGATGCGCAAAGTGACCATTATGAACAAAACGACTCGGTTAGAATTTTATTTTTCAAATTTTAATTTTTGGCTAACACTAGGTCTTTGCCGGCTAGCCAACGAGCTTGGCTAAGCCAAAAATGACGTTTTCATATAAGAATCAGGTTGACGTACTAAAAGTTAATCATGTAACTTTAAAGATTCAAACAACAATGACCAGCTATCCAAAATGGTTCTTAATCCGGCCAAAAAGATGTTTCGAGAACTCAAGAACGTCTAAATGGTCGTGTTTTCAATCCTTTCGGGAAAATCATCCGCCAAAACTTTTTAAAAACATTTTGGTACGAAAAAGAACATCCTGGAACACTAACCGACCATCCGGAATTCAAACCACCAATCAAAACACGAAACGACCAAGGAAAAATTCAATACGGCCAAGAACACGTCCCGACCGGCAACTGAATGCTCCACGACCGGTGTGTGCCACGGTGGGACACGTGACTGGTGTCCAGGGCATCATGCCTCGTCCGCGTGCCTTAGATGGAGCCAAGGACCGGTCGGCGTGTGTCCCAGCACTGGGTTTTGTCTAGCCAAAGCACGCGGCCGGTCACGGGTGCGTCGTGCCCCGTCCATGTAATTCCCATCCTGTCGTCGTGTTTTCCACGGCCCGGACCGTGCCAAAATGTGTCTGTCGACCGGTCACAACGTAAGTGTTTCAAATTTTTGAATTTTAGTGTCCAAAGCTCATTTTTATAAAAATAAACCAATTTCCCTAAAACATTAACCATTTTTTAAAGATAAGGAAGCAAAAACAAGGGTTTTGAATTCTACTTTAGTAGTTTTGGATCTAAAACTCTAAAACCTCATCTCTTTCTCTTTGACAACTCTTAGAACCCTAAAGAACAAAATTTAAAAACCTTAAATCTCTTGTTCTTCTACTAAATTTATATTGCTTTTCATTGAAGAATCTCATTCATTTCATCATTCAAGCAACAAGGTATGTTCTTAACTCTTTTTCTCTTAAAATTACAAGTTTTAAGATTTTTAGAAACTTTCTTTAGAAAAGCTTGTTGGGTTCATGGAATACACTTAGAAAATGTTAGATTGCTTATTTTCACTAGATTTTAAAATTTTAAATTTTTGAATATTTGCGAGCATAAAAATCCGAAAATTAGTGATTAAATTTGATGAATTTTCTAGTTCTAGAGCCATTACTTTATGTATAACTAGGTTATGCTAGTTATTTTGCATCATTTGACCTCAAAATTTAAATTTTTGTGATGATTTTTGGCTAGGAGTGTTAAATCCGAAAATGACTTTGAGTTTTTGAGAAATTTTAGTTCTTACTTGTGTGATGTTTTTGATTTGTTTCTAATATCATCTATGCTTCTTTGCTATTACAATTGCTTAAGAACATATATTGATTCTCTTTGAAGTTTTCAAGAGACTCACTTTCTCTTTAAGTTTCTATTTTGTAAGATATTCCACAATGGATAGTGAGGATAATGTGAGGAAATCAACTAGGATAGCTATCTGAAAGGAACGAGCTTTGAAGATTCAGAAGCCTAGCAATCCTTCTAAACCAGGAAAATCCAAGAAGTTGAAGACATCTACTAAGAAGGATTCAAAGAAGGTGACAAAGAGACATGGAAAACACATTGCTAGTGAGAGTGAAGCCACTTTTAGTGATGAATCGGATGGGAATGGAGAAGAGACTCAAGGAGAGAAGATGGTTTTTGTTCCAGTTTCTCTAGTCATCAATGATGTTCCAAAGTCTCCACCACCAAAGAAGCAAAGAAAATTGAGAGCTAAAGGACTTAAGCTCAAAATTTTTGCACCTACCGAACCAAGAAAAAGAGTTGTTGGACCAAAATTGGATCCAAATGTTGATTATGGGCCTACCCTTGCTACCATAAGGATTCAAGCTCCACGGAAGATTGATTTTCCAACACTTGATGCTCTAGGATTGACAAGATATGTCACTTGGTTCTTGGATGCTTTGACGTTGAGAGCTTTCGTAAAGGTTTCTTTCCAAGTCTATGAAGAGCTTACTAAGGAGTTCCTTTGCACTATTGAGCTCTCATATCCCAAGGAAAAACGAGCTAAGGCTCAAGATGGAGTTCTTACTTTCTCAGCTAGAGGTACCTCTTACTCTTTTACTATTGGTGAGTTGTGTGAGAGTTTACACTTGGGTTGTTTTGATGAAGCCGAGTTTAGCTCGGATCATGATGCCTACACCATTTGGGATCGATTTGCTCATGAGACACTTAGGTTCGGGCATTCGAAGAAGGCCAAGATTTGTCATTGATGTACATAGGTTTTAATGCATTTTATAACTCATTTATTTTATTTTTTAGATGCATTTAGGTTGTAAATATTGCATTTAAGTCTTAGAAAGCATTAGTTTGAGTCTAAAGTCTAGTTTAGGCATATCTTGCATTTACATGCATTTTCTTTGCATTTGTAGGTACAACCTTGGAGAGTCCTTTGAGAGCTTGACATGATGGATTCTAGGAGCCAAAATGACCAAGAATCAAAGGGAATTAAAGGCTAGAAGCATTAGGAGAAGATGGGATCAAACAAGATGTCAAAGAGGGGCAAGAGGCCATCAAAACTGCCAAAAGGGAGCTCCCATCGACCATCTGGTCGATGGCCAGCAACCTAGGGCCGATGGCCAACGAACTAGGCAGTAAATGGCGTTTCCGCTGCTGGAGGTTGCCAGCCGTCGACCCTGGGTTGGATCCCATCGACCAGATGGGTCGATGGCTGGCAACCTTGGCCTTAAAAATGCCCTTCTTCACACTTTTTATGAGGGTATCCATTTTCTAAGACAAGAACACACTTTTATAACTTTCAAGTTTGTATTTTCTCTTGATATTTAAAAATCAAGAGTCTTTCTTTTAAGTTTGGATCTTGGATCAACCTTTATCTTCATCTATGAAATCTATCTCCTTATCTTCATCTCTTTTCTTTTTCTTCTCTATGTTGTGTGAGTAGTTCTTT